>CAUYRT010016822.1:0-58799 GCA_963574885.1 Lepilemur ruficaudatus
GTTGGTGGCGCGGGCTGGGTTTGCTTGGGCGGCCCCCCCGGCCCCCCCCCCCCCCCCCCCGCCGCTGCTTTACTCCTACTTGCTCCGTGGCGTCTTTCTGAAGCCTCCTCTTTCCAGCTTTTACCCTTCCTCACCTCCTCTTTCACTGCTGCTCCTCTGACTTTTTTAGCCATGCTGTGTCATCTCTGACCTGTTTCCTTTACTCTTTCGTCCCCCGTTAGCACCCAGTGTGGCTGCGGGATCTCCTGATGCATCTCCCCATGACTGCATTTTCTGTCCCTCCTGGGGACTCTGGCCTGACCTTTCCCGAATCAAGGGGTGCACCGGGCACTGGTGTATGGGGTGTGTGTATGTGTGTCGGGGGACACTTTTTTCTTGGGGCCATCCCTCAACTCTTCAAGGCCCCTTGTCGGGGTGGGAGAGAACAGACCACACCCCCAGTCACCACCCTAAGCCTGATCCCTGGGAATGTGTCTGTCCGCTATGTGGGACTTGTCCTGCTCTGGGCCTGGAGGAGTGGGGCTGTAGTATCTCCACGGCTCAGCTGCTGACGCAATGTCCCATCGAGGGGCAGGGGGTCGGGGGGTGGGGGATGGAGGAGTGGAAGGTGGCCTGGGCCAGCCATCTCATGATGGTGCCTGCAGGCTTGGGCCATGGTGAATTTTGTCCTGATGGAGTCAGTCAGGGCTCAGTGGCAGGTGGTGTCTGTCCTTGACGGTGTGAGTGTCATGTGGTACTTTGTAACCCTTGTGGAATCCTGTCCCACTCTGCACTGGTTGTGCATCCAGCTTGGGTGTCCCTGCTTGCTGAAAGGTGCTCATCCTCTTGGGAGGAGAATAGAGCTCCTGCTTCTTCCTTGGGCTCTTTGGAGAGGCCCGAGGAAGTTACGAAGAAGGGAGGCTGGCTTAGAGGTGGTGTGTTCCACATTGCCAGGGACTCTGTTCTGGAGTCCGTGAAGGTGCTCAGGGCTGGGACTTGCTTCTGGTTTTCCATTCTTTCAGTTCTAAGGGGTCTGGGTAACTGTATCAGTCTGCTTGGGCCGTGCTTACCTCGTACCACAGACTGGGGGCTTAAACAACAGAAGTTAATTTTTTCACAGATCTGGAGTCCGAGGTCAAGGTGCCGACAAAGTTGATTACCTCTTTTTTAAAATGTATTTTATTTTTTATTTTTAACTTAATCACCAATGTGATAGTCCAGGGTTGGTGACTTCTGAGAGCTGTGAGGGAAGGGCCTGTGTCCCTAGGCTTACAGATAGCTGTCTTCTGCCCGTGGTCTTCCCTCTGCATGTGTCTGGGTGCACACTTCCTCCTCTTGTAAGGATTTCAGCCAGAATGGACTAGGGCCCCCAATGACTTCATCTTAATGTAATCACCTCTTTAAAGACCCCATGTCCAAACACAGTCACATTCTGAGGTACCGGGGGTCAGGACCCCAATATATGCGTTTTGAGAGAACACAGTTCAGCCATGACAGTGACAGCCAAGTGAGGAAAGTGCCGTTGGGCTGGGCACAGGGCCATGTCCTGCCACAGGCTGGTCCCTTGGTACCTGCAGGGGCCAGAGTGGCTGCCCTTCCTTCCTGAATTCCTGACAGTTTTATTGAGGTATTTGAATTGAAGCTTACCTCCTTTCTGGAGTAGTTTCTTCATGTATACAATGGCGTTACGGCCCGCTTCACAAGGCCTTTGTGCAGAGCAGTAATAATAGTTACTGTTTATGAAGTGCTTCCTGTGCCTAGCACTTAATTCTCAACCAAAGTCTTATGACGTATGTACGATTATTACCCCATTTTACGGATGCAGACACTGAGGTGCAGAAAGGTTAAATAGTTTGTGGTCACATAATTCATCAGTGTCTAGAACTAGAATTTGAACCCGCGTTTGATCTGAAGTCTGGGCGTGCATCCTCTACGTGGTGAAGTGCCTGGCTCCTTGCTGGGCACGTGGGGGTAGTTGAATACAAGTGGGTAGATTCTGATGACTGCTGAGAGTTGGTTGACGTCTCCAGGGCCTGGCTGGGGTGGATCATTCAGTGCTGAATGGTTCATTTTCCCTGACAGGGAAAGCTGAAGAGAGGCTGTCCCAGCCCAGCTTCTCACAGAGGCAAGTGAGCCAAGGACAGGGGCCCGCGGCAGGGCCGGCTTCCCCCTCCTTCTCACCAGCACCTCCCTCCCGCGCAGGGTGATGTGAGCAGAGCCCAGGAATGCCTTATGTGGACCGGCAGAACCGAATCTGTGGGTTTCTGGACATCGAGGAGAATGAGAACAGCGGCAAGTTTCTGCGGAGGTACTTTATTCTGGACACCCAGGCCAACTGTCTCCTCTGGTACATGGACAACCCCCAGGTGAGAGGCTGAGGGAGAAGGGGGCGGGTGGCCAGCTGCCCATCACTGCCTTGGAGGAATGCAGATGGAATCACCTGCAGGGCTCATCTCATGGGCAACAGGACCTGCTGGTCAGTAAGGAGGGGGAGCCCTGAAATGTGCGTGCACACACACACACAGAAAACCATCTCAGATCTTCTGACCCTGGGGATGGGTGGGGGGAATCTGTGTCTTTTCTTACATGCAGGAATTTAGCACTGGCAAAAGTCAGTTAGAGGCTGTTCCCTGTCACCTCTCTTATTTGGGCTGTGGCCTGCTGGCTGGCTGCTCCTGCTTTTCTAGTCTGGGGCCCCTCCCCTGCAGAGAATGTGACCTGGTTCCCTGAGCTGGACTTACGTTGGACTTCTTTGGTCTGCTGAATCAGGAAGTCCTAGGCTTCTTGGAGGTCACCCCTCTTTGTTTCCTCATGCTGCAGATGAGAAGACTGAGTCTCAGACATTGCAGTTGACTCAGGCAAGGACATAACCAGAATTAGGTGACTGACTTAGCAGTTTGTGCAGGTCAGGTGCAAAGATGGCGGGGGGGGGGGGCGCTTGTTAAGTTTTATTGCTGTGCCTGGGAGTCCCTGGAGTCATCATGGTCTGGGAAAAAGTTGCTCTACCCCTGCTTTGGGATCTCTGGGATTTTTTTTTTTTTTTTTTTTAATTCTGGTCCAGAGTGCTGTTAACTCCTCCCTGCCCACTGCGCTGGAGCAGTTTGGTGGAATGAGGCTGCTGAACAGCTAGATAGTGGGCCATGACGGTGCTGGGATGTGGCGGCTGGAGTTTGGCTCTGGTCCAGAGTCCTGGGAAGAAGCAGGTCTGAGTGCTGGGGATGGATTCGTGCTGTCAGATGTGATGCGCACACACGATTGTGTGAGTCTCTAGGTCATAATCCTGGGACTAGTCCTCTAGAGGCCTTTGGCGTTTGTCTTGTGGAGTGGATGGCTGGGAGAAGATGCAACAGATGCAGAAAACACGCTCAGAAAGCCAGCTACTGCCCCTTGCCTTCTCCAGGAAAGACTTAACCCGAGTAGAACTGCGCCTCCTGTGTCACCACATGTCCCTGGTAAACCCGTCGCTTACGTGCATTTGGAGTGCTGAGTATTTGGAGCGAATCCTACGTTTGGACTCCGTTGCACCCTCGGCTTGCCGGGAGTGCTTGCATGTTCTCGCGTTGGGTCCTGGCCCTCCTGCAGGCCCTGCTGTCCCCTTTCTCCACCTCTGCCCTGCACCAGTGCCCACAGCTGGCTCAACCCATTGTGAATGGAAGTAGCAATGGAGGTGCCTCTTCCTGCTGCTGGAGGAGCTTGAGGTCAAGTCTTTGTTGACATTGGACTTGGCTTTGGGCACCCCAGGGATGAGCCCTTCGTGCCTTATGGTCTCCATGTCTTATCATTGCATTTCCACTTTTCCTCCTTTGGGTACTTTCTCTCACTCGCTTGCCCCATTAGCTTAAGTCACTAGGATGGGTTTTTGTCTTGATTTCCTGCTTTACATCACGCTTCCTAGTTAGGCTTGTTCTTAACCCAAGCCTGGTTGCTCTGGGAATCCTGCCTGCATTTTGCCAGCTGCCTCTCCACAGAGTTGGACCTTCCTTCATACCCTGGGCCATAGACTGAGAATCTTACTATCGGTGACAAATTACCCAGGACCACAGTATCACTGCCCTGGATCTTTTTTTTTTTTTTTTCAAGACAGAGTCTCACTCTGTTGCCCGGGCCAGAGTGCCGTGGCATGAGCCTAGCTCACAGCAACCTCACACTCCTGGGCTCAAGCGATATTCCTGCCTCAGCTTCCCGAGGAGCACACGCCACCATGTCCGGCTAATTTTTTTTTATATATATATATTTTAGTTGTCCAGCTAATTTCTTTCTATTTTTTTAGTAGAGACAGGGTCTCGCTCTTGCTCAGTCTGATCTTGAACTCCTGAGTTCAAATGATCCTCCTGCCTCGGCCTCCCAGGGTGCTGGAATTACAAGCGTGAGCCACCGTGCCCGGCCCCCTCTTGGATCTTGAATGTTGCCAGGTGTCACTCTGACTTGCCCTCTGATTGTCACTTGGGCCCAGAACCTGCACTGACCGTGGCGCTGTGTCCTGGACTGCCTTGCTGGACTCCCCCAGTTCAGCCACTACAGCAGGTCCCAGGGCAGCAGCCCAGGGCAGGCTCCTGCTCTTGCCAGCCAGCTGGGCTCTCAGGATGCTCTGTGTAGAACTTTCTTCAAGTCTAAATTACCAAACAGAACTTGGGCCCATTGCCGAGGATGCTTTACATTTTCCCAAGAAGCAGCAGAGTTTAGCTGGCTTGGCTATGCCTGGAAAGGGAGAGTCTTGCTGTGACAAAGTTCAGAACATTTGACTTCTGAACTGTTAGGTTGTTCTTGGTTGTTGCGTTGGTTAGTTCTTCATGGTGTAAATGGCCACACATCCACTCCAGGTTTGAGAATGGGTGCTTTGGTAAGTTGTCAAAGGGTATTAGTGAGCATGTATTACTGTGTGTCATTGGGTTTTCATTTCATTCTGACAACAAGTCTAATTGGTAGGTATTATTGTCCTCATTCTAAAGATGAAAGGTGAGCCAAGAGGGGAAGAAATTTGCTCCTGGTTACATAATAAGAAAGTGGCAGAGCCAGGATTCTAACCCTGGCAGTCTGGCTCCGGTGTCCCTGCCATTACTGGTGACAGTGAGACAGGCATCTTAGGGTTGCTTGGCATGAAGGAAAGCCTGCAAAGCTGGTCTCTGATTAAGAAAGAGCAGCCAGAGGACTCCTGGGGCTGGAAAATCCTAGAGGGTAGGGAGATCATCTGGTTTAGTTTTTGATCCAGAGTGTCCAGCATTTGATACGTGTGTGCTCATTGAAGGAATGAAGGAACACACTAAGGAGGCTGTCAGAAGGCCAGTCGTTAGGAAGTGTGGAGTGTACGACACCACTCTCCTGGGATTGGGGACAGGGCCAGAACTGAGCTCTACTGAGTGGGGCACACCAGGAATTTTGGTATGGAGATTTTGGTTTCCCCAAGAGAAAACTGGGGTTTTGGTCTGTCTCTGTGAAGACAGGCATTGGGAACTCTTTGGTCATTGAACATCTTCCTTTACAGAGAAAAGGAGACCCTGATATGGTATCTTAGTTATTTCATAGGCACCAATAAGTAGGGAATTTTCAGACCCAGGCCATAGCCAAGCCAGCTGAACTCAGACCCAGGTCTCCAACCTTTGCCTATTCAAGCCACCTAGTAGGTGTTGTTCATTGAACCTGTCTCCACTCCTGCTGCTGCTGCTGCTGTTATTACCAACTACAGCTTATACTTCCTGAGTGGTTACCCCACACAGCCCTGTGTGAAATGCTTTACATATATCATCCCATTAAATCCTCTCAATTATCCTGGGACCTAGGGACTATTGTCACTTTGTTCAAGGTCACACAGGTGGCACTTGCGGAACCAGAGTTGCAGCCAGGTCTGTGCAGCCTTGCTTGTCTGGAGTCTGCACCCCATAACTCTGTCTACTTCCCTCCTTCTACTGATGTTTGTGTGCAGCCTGGTGCAAGGTCCTGTGGACACCGTGGAAGGTGAATTCAGCAAGGTCTTTCCACCAGGAAGCCTCAGGTTAATTGGAGATGAGAACAACACACGCAAAACTCTGGTGTTCATAATCTGTCCAGTACCTCACGGGGACAAGATAGCCTATCACTGGGTTGCCGATGCCCAGATGCCGATATTTAGGTCGAAGAGGACAGGGTTGCAGTTTTCCTTTGCTGCTGGCCACAGGGGAAAGATGTAGGGCCTGGAGGTGGAGTCTCATATGAAAAGTCCTCAGGCCTGGAAGACAAGAAATCAGAGTGCAATCCTGGCTGTATTGCTGAGTTGATTTGAATCTTGCGCAAGTCATTTATCCTCTGGAGCACAGGTACTCTACTGATCCTTAATGTGACTTTTAGCCCCTCATTTCCTGAAGGCCTGAGAATAAAGAGAGATCCTGGAGTTCCATGACATTATTTAACACATATTTACTAAATTTGTCCAATGTGCTAGATACCACTCTAGATGCTAAGGCCACCACAGTGAACAGGACAGTCTTTGCCTTTATGGAGCTTACGCTGCGGTTGGGGAAATAGATGATTAAAGACAAACGGGGTGGGGAGAGCTTGGGGGCACCCCTTCGTGGAGGAGGAGGCACCAGATTCAGATCTTAAAGGATGAGGGAGATTAATTATTATGAATACTATAAATTATCCACAATTGTAGAGCATTTTGTGGGTTTTGAAGTGTTTCCTCTTACAAGCTCTCACTTGATTGTTACACTCTCCCTGTCCTAAGCAGAGATGAAGAGGGAAGAGGAGGGTGTTCTAAGTGTGGGGAACAACAGGCACTGTGGGGGCAGAGGCAGGAAGGTGAGAGGGGTGTTTAAGGTCGAGGTCCCCAGAAGAAGACCCTGGAAAGAGTCAGACATTGAGGCCAGGCTTTGTTGGCAAGGTCTTTAGTAAGGAAGTGTTCCTGAGGGAACTGTGGAGAGCTGGGGAAGGACAGGGAACAAACGGAGCAGGCCAGACAAGAGTGTGAGCTCGCATAGAAGTCACAAGGGTAGGTTGCAGCCTGGGCCTGCGGGGAGCTCTGGGGTGAGTCACGCCCCAGAGTTGTCCCAA
The DNA here is from genome assembly GCA_963574885.1 of Lepilemur ruficaudatus. Classification (NCBI taxonomy): domain Eukaryota; kingdom Metazoa; phylum Chordata; class Mammalia; order Primates; family Lepilemuridae; genus Lepilemur; species Lepilemur ruficaudatus. The sequence continues at coordinate 7,006 of CAUYRT010016822.1, forward strand.
GGGAGCTGGACTTTCATGTGTCCACACTGGGCAGTCACGGTCTCCGCTTCTGCAAATGTGGGCAAAATGGCTTCCAGCAGCCCAAAGACAGTCCTCTGAAGCAGAGTTACAGGTGGCAGCCGTGGAAAGCACAGCGAAATGGCGAGAAGGGACGGAGGGCATCTGGGAGGCCAGCGACGGTGTCTGCAAGTGGGGCATGCCATGGGGGAACGTCAGGAGTCAGGACTCAATGTGGACCGGCCTTGATTGTCTGGCAGAAATTAGAATTGATGTAGTCACGTAAGGAATCAGGGATTCTCATACAGGTGGAGGTGACACTGAACCGATATAGCACAAACCCCATTAGCTGAAAAGGACCCCCATAAATGGAAAGTTTCAATATTATTGATTATGGCCACTGATTTGGCTAATGCATTTAAAAATCAATATGCCGCAGCATCAAGCAAACAAATAACTCTTTTTTCGTTGTTGTAAGAACACATTTGTAAGCGCACAATAGCATATTGCTGACTATAGGCATGATGCTGTATAGCAAATCTCTCTCTGAATTTATTGATCTTGCATGCAAACAAATAACTCTTGAAACAAACGTTGGCTGGGTTTTCCTTAAAACATTACTATAATATTATGACACTAACCCTTGTATTTTAATTTAACATTGGTCCCTGTCATGATAGAGGAAGTGAAATTCCTTAATTAGGGTTGTTCTGCCTTATCACAGCCACTTACAGTTACTATGTTTTAGCGGTACAGCAATGCGTGTGTCCGAGCCCTCTAATGCCCACGTGGCTAAGTAATTGCAAGACTGAATTATATGGCCCTGAACAGAAGGTAAACAGAAGCATGAGGACAATATTGCACAAGTTTATTGTTCTTGTCAAACGTACTCTGTAAAATATATTTTTTCTTTTTCCAAAAACTACTTCAATGCTTTTACTTTCCAAAGGCCATGATGTGAATCATGAATCATAATATCCAAAAAGATCACATCTCTTCTGGTGGCTCTGGGATGCCAAAGAAAGCTCTTTGCTTTTATTTTTTAATTTTGTCCTAATAAGCTGAAAGCAGTTCTTTCGATTGATAGGGATAAAGAGCTTTAGCAGTGTTGGCAATAAGATGGATATTCGGTTGCATTTTAGTAGAAAAAATACAAAAGTGTGGAAGGAGATTATATTAACATATAACGTGTAATGGACAATACTGTTGTCCTAAAGGCTAAAGAAATATTGGTGTTTTTTTAAAATTACATTTTCTTGCCATGTAAACGAAATTGAGATAAGGGGAAGAAATTTAAAAATTTCATTTTCTGGTGTCAGAAACCTCCCTAAGTGAAATTTGGTTGAAACCCAGCAATATTTAAAAGATTTTTGCATCATGTACTTCAACCTGTTAAAATGCCAAGAACCAGTAAATCAGTTCCTTTGAAAAATGGATGACAGATGCACATGGTGCAAAATTCAAAATGTAGGAAAGTGGACATAGTGACAAGTTTCTCCCTCCCTCTCCTGCCACCCATTACATAGTCACTCGGCAGGGGCAGCCAGTATCGCCAGTTTCTTGTATGTCTGTCCAGAGATAGTCTCTGCATATACAAGCATCATCATAACTTTTGCCAATTGTTTGGGCGAAAGTGATTTTAATTCATGGATTTTGTGTAATTGGTATATTGACTGTCCATGTAGACACATGATTTCAAGCATTGAGTAGAACTGCTGATGTGCTTTTGTCTATATTTCCTTAGGGGAAAAAAATCCCCTCAAAGATTATGAGGCACAGATCTGCACTTTCACCAAATCCAAATTCTGTGAAGGGTAAAATTATTATTCGAAAGGTTTTACAATTAAATTTATGTGTGGAATATACTCACCAGCCAATTGGTATTAGCTGATCAACACCTAAGTGGACACACAGGAACAACATTTATTGGGTGTCGGGCAGATGGGAGGGGGGAGGAGGGGATGGGTATATACGTACACAATGAGTGCGATGTGCACCGTCTGGGGGATGGTCAGGCTTGAGGCTCTGACTGGAGGGGGGAGGGGGGCAAGGGGAATGTATGTAACCTTAACATTTGTACCCCCATAATATGCTGCAATAAAAAAAAAAAATAAGTAAATAAAAAATTATGTGTGGACTTTTTGAGAGTTAACATTAAAGTACAATTTTGTTTCATGCGTTTTCTGTAGTCATATATTTTTTAAGCAATTCTTATCTTTATAACAGGATGTACTTTGTCTACATTAAAATTAAAAACTAAGAAGCACTTTTGGACAAACATTTTAATAGTTAGCACTGCTCAGTATTAAAATTCAAGTAGCTGAAGAGATGGAAGCTATGAAACTTATCAGGGCCTTTACTACTGCAAAACCATGAGGGTGACTGTTCTAAGTTTTCTTAAAACTTGTCTCGGTTATGTTGTCACATTTTGCTTTAGATTTTAACCTTCAATATTTGTTTAATGTCTCTATTAGATACATCTCTCTATTTATATGTCTAATTATATACACAAGAATGCCTTTTACTATTAAAATTGTGTCCCTAAGACGAAACAGGCTATTGTATGTGTAGGAGATGGGCTGCTTGTTAGACTTTGTTTCAGAGCCTGTTCTTATGAGTTGTATCAGCTGACCATAGGACAACATGACGAATACATTAATTAAAGCAACATCCATTTTTGAGCCTCCTGTCCTTATCTATAATATATGGTAATGATTTCGATTATCCCAATCTGTGACATCCTTCCCGTAAAGATTAAATAAAGTAATGTATGTGAAGGTGGTGAGCTCTGAAGTGCTACAGATGTTATTTGTTTAGAAAGTTTGTTCTGGCAGTGACATAGGGATGGAGGGGAGGTGGGGAGAGCTGGAGAGGCAGCTGGGAATTTCTCACAGTGTCCTGTGTCGGGGTGGTGGTATGTCGGGATGGAGGGGGAGGGGCTGGTTTAAAGGCCATATGAAGGAAGAATCTTGCAAGTTCAGTGCCTGGTTGACTGGGGAGGGAGCAGGGGGAGCTGGGAGGGGAGCTGATTAGAAGAAATGACATGTGGAGTTCGAGGCATGTGTGGAGGAGGCTGGGTTGAAGGGGGGTGGTGAAGGAGTTGGCTTATGAGTTTAAGGGTTTGGAACCATTCAGGTGGCCAATTGTCAGAGTCTTGGGACCCAGACATATCCAGGAGATTATCTGGAGCCCAGGGCTTTGATCTGGTCATTAAGTCTCTGTCACCAGGGTTGGAAAAGGGAAGTAAAGGGAGCGGGGAAGGTGGTGGCCAAGAGACTTACACATCATTTGGCTCTTTCTGTCTAAAGCAAGCACTGGCTCAGGTCAGCAGGAAATAGACATCTGGATAACAGAACGAAAGCACTGAGCAAACACAGCCATTTATGCTACAGCATTGATTTCCATGGAGGGAAAGAGTAAATACTTATTTTGATCTGAAGAATGGGGACAGTAGCTGTCAGCATGTCATGTTTCCCCAAGTTGGTATCAGCACGTGGACCTGCAGGGTAGAGGGGAGGAGATGTGTTTGACACCAGAGCAGCAGGTAGAGCCACTGCCCAGGTCAGCTGATGCCTGGGAATAGCCTGGTGACTTTCCTTTTTGTTATTCTCTCATGTGATGGTGAGGGCTCTGGAATATGGGGCAGAAGCAGTTATGCTCGTCTGCTCCTATGCTCTCGCACCATTCTCCTTAGGCAAGTTCTTTTCTGTGAGTCTGGATGGCCTTGGCTTTTGGCGGTTTGAGCTGTGGTTTCAGCTCATGGGCAGCCATGTCGGCTCATGCTCTGGCTCCGGGACTGCCACCTACATCCTCCCTCCTTCTCACACTAGCTGCTGTTGACCATCTGCCAGACATCCCAGGGGGCTGTAAGAGAAGGTAAGAAGGCACCAGCATCTCTCCTTCTTTCTCCCTTTCCACTCTCTGAATCCCTGGTCTCTTGGAGTTTGGCACCCTAGAGCCAGTTGGACTAGTTCCTGCCCTGCCCAGCTTGGGCAGTGACAGCACCCTGCTGGTCCTGCTCTTGTATTTACCTTTCATTGATAATTGACTCTTAGACAATGGCTCCTGGGAGGTGACATGGCCTAGAGGAAAGAGCTTGGGATTGGGGAATTGAGGAAGGATTGGGTTGGAATACTGGTTGGACTCCTCACTACTGGGGTGACCTTGGGCAAGTTCCTTCACCTGCTTGATCCTTAGTTTCTTGTCTGTACAATGGGATTGTTAGGGCGAAGCCACGAAGCGTGAAAGCACCTAGCAGCGTGCCTGGCTGTCACGGTTTCTAAATGTATGTCAGTTTCCTTCCTTCTTGCTCAGGCTGTGCTTTGCCGAAACACCAGATTGATGTCTGGAGTTGTGGGCTCTGTCTTCGTTTGGCTCCTTGGGGAAGTCACTTCCCCAGCGGAGCCTTAGAGGACTCACGTGGTGAATGCAGAGGTATCCACAGGACCTTGAGTGCTGACGTTCTGTGAACTTACGCGGCTGCAGTTGGGTCTTCTGGTCATTTCTCTGCTCTTCCTTACTCTTGCTAGAAGAGGTCACATGGGTAAAATTCTCCTTTAACAAAAAATACTCCTGTTTCTAGAAAAACGCTTAACGCGGGAGGTGTGTCACATCTCTGTAGGGGCACCTCACCTCCTTCCTTGGTGATGGAAGAGAATAAACCCTCCACTTTCCTCTCATGGGGAGTCAGCTCCTTTGAGGTCCTTAGTGGCAGAAGAGCTCTTGTGCAAAAAGCAAGGCATTGGCAGTGTCTTCATAAACCCATCCGTCATTTATCAGGAACCTGCCCTGTGCCCGATACTGTTCCAGACAATTTAGAAGTTTGAGCAATGTACAGGCTACTCCTGACTCCCAGACATCCTCATGTGGGACGGCTGCTGCCAGCCACACAGCATGGGAATCTCCATTCCCTCTCCCCGCCCCACCCCCTGCTCGTCCTTCCTCCTCTGTGCTCACTGCTGGGGCAGCAACTGGGGTCGCTCTGTGGGCTGCTGGCCGGCCTGGGCTCTTCTCTTGCCAGTTGCTCTGTCTCCAATGCAGAGTCAGCAGGACCAGCCAGTGCCTGCCACAGTGTCCTCCCACCTGGCATCACCTGGGAGCTCTGCACATGTACAGGGGCTCGGGGTGCCTTCCCACACCAGTTAAAACCCTGGGGATGAAGCATGGTGTGTTTAAAAATCTCCCCAGGTGAATTCATCTAAGCAGAACTTTTTCCTACCAATCTCTGTCTTGGCTGCAAATCTTCTCAGATCCCCTCATCACGATGCTTTCTGTCATTCTCCCTGTAGCCTGTGTCCCAGACTCTCTGTCTCCAAGTCTTTGTCCCCCTTTTCATTGTGGCTCAGTCCTTTCCTACCTATTCCACCCTTGTCTGGTTCTTGTCCCGCAGGGGCCCTGCCCAGGCCATGGGAACTGCAAACTGAAGTGACACCCAAGTTGGAACCTGGGCAATATCGTCCTGGAGAAACATTGTTTGCCAATGGTGGACTGAACTGGCACCAGCGTTCTGGCACTTTATAAACTCAGCAGGCTGTTTTTGGACTGGTTTGGGAACTTAACCACCATGCAAATATTGTTTTCATTTAAAATTTGAAGAGTCCACTATGCAAAACAGTAAGATTTGCTCATGCCCTCCCTATGCTTACTGTCTAGGAAGAAGAGACCTAAACTCACAGGAAAATATACTGCCACACAGAGTCTAGGACCAGAGTTTGTCCTCTAGACCAGCCGTCCTTAAATGTGGGCCTATTAAGGGATAAGTTGGGAGTATTTAAAAAATGTTCATGTTCTGACTGCATTCCACTCAATTCTGATTCAGTGTTTCACGTTGGAGAAGGAACTGGTACATGAATGCAGAGAGAGAAGAGGTCAGAACAGGCTGGAGTCAGTGGAGGAGGCTTCGTGAAGGAGGGTCCAGAGTTTGTCCTTTTCCTAGAGGAGTCTGAGCCGTGGCCAGGAAGGCCTTGCCTGGGCACCCTCCCTAGCTGCTGTTTCTTGGTGTCCCTGCCCTGACACCTGGCTGCCGATGCCCTCAGCTCAGGCGTGTTGGCACTTTCTTCTTCGATCAGTAAGCGTCTGCCTGGGGCTGCTGGTGTGCCATCCCGGCAGCCAGCTGTCGCCATTGATCTTCTAGGTCCAGTAATTGGGGTGGACACTGAGCATCACTTTGAATCAAGCTTCAGAAATCCCAGGGCTGTTTTCTCCTGTCATCCATTTCCCCCTGGGTGGGGAGGAAGGCGGGGGGGGGGCGGGGGGAAAGCAGGCTTTTCAGACATTTGTCATATTTTCCTGGCTTCTCGGGGTAGAGAGGAGGTATATTTGAGCCCAGAAGCAGACCTCTGGGGTAACTGGGCCCGCAGAGCTGCTGCTGTGTCTTCCTCTCTGAACAGGGAGAGCTGCCAGGGAGGCTGGGACTGAGGGTGGAGCGGCCCTGGCGGGGCGGGTGGGAGCATGAAGTAGTTGCAATCCGATCGGTTCCTATCTGTCATTATGAGTGGGTTAGTGTCTGCATGGTTCCCCAAATCCCACTCATCACTCATAATTCAGGATTGGGCTCTGGAGGCCTCTGGGCCGTGGTTTAGGGTGAGGAGAGTGAGTTGTGCAAGGGCAAGTCTGAGACTTGGCATTTGCATCTTGTAATTAGCGTTGCGGGAGGGAGCCAGGAACTACCATACACCAGCCTTGCTCCAGTATTTCCACGTAATTCTCCCAACCGCCCTCTCCCAACCGCCCTACGAATAGCGCTTATTATCTCCATTTTATAGGTAAAGAAGCTCGCCTGCGGTCACAGAGCATTAATGTCACAGCTAGAATTCCAGCAGCTCAAGCTTTTAAATTATAGCGTGCTGCTTCTGGGGTGTCGGTGTCGAAGTCAGGAGACTTGAGCTTTCGTTCAGGCTGTGCCACCAATTATGTGACCTTGGACAAATCTCCTCACTCACAAGTCACTTTCCTCAACTGCAAAACAGGGTGGATGGTGGTGGCAGATGCTCAGTCCCCAGCAGAGGCCTGTGTCTCCCCGTGTCCCTAGAGCCCTTGGCTCCAGTGAGGCCGTGCAGAGGGGGGTCTCCCGGCAGCTGAGTCTGAGCAGAGCTGAGTCAGTGCCCGGAGTGGCTTGTGCTCCCCTCTGGGGCAGCGTCAGTCACTCCTGTGCCTTCTGGGGAACTGTGGCTCCTCCTCAGACTCTGATTTCGGGGCTACAGGGCTTGTTGCTTCCTACCCAATAGAGATTTCCTAAAAAAATAAAGAAGCAGTAACTGTGTTGTTGAGAAAATTGTGTAAATAAAAGTATAAATCAGCTCATCCACAGTTCAAATGCTAATCTGGCTACTTAAAGCCGGCTTTTCAGTTTACCACCTCGTTTGCAAAGGGAGGCAGGCAGAGTGCAGAGTCCTTTCTCGAGGTCTCCCACTCTAAAATCCTAGGGTTCTGAGAATCCTTTTTTGTGGTATTATCCCTGGATCCACTTTCTTGCTTGGATTTGCTTCAAATAATGCATGTTTACTTAGATAGCTGGGGCTAGAAGGACTCTTCCCTATCATCTGAGACATTTCTTAAGGCCACCTCCTGGAATATAACGGGTCATTTCACTGCTAATCTTTGGGTAAATTAACTAAATTCCCTCTATCCAAGATTCACCTTCTTTTAATTGCCTTGAGATGATTCCAGGTGCTGGAAGCTTCAAAGGTTTTTCTTTGAGGCTTTTGGCAACAGTTTAAGAGGTCACCAGGAGCTATGACAAGAGTCCCAGGTTCTTGAGGGAGTGGATTCTCCAAGGTAGACAATAGGAACTCCAGAGCTGTGATTGACTGTTCCTTTGGTATGTGACTGTCCCTATGTCTTCATCGATTCATCCCTGGCAATGGAGAAATTAGAAAGCCAAAGAGCTTATGCCGAGGTGGAATATGTTGCCAGACATGGTGCCTTCGAATAGTACATACTTAGCGTTCCATTGTGTACAGACATCATTTCGTTTGGCACTCACAACAGTCCTGTGAAGTATGCTGAACAGATATATTTCTTTTATTTCTATACTGTGTGAATTTGTACCCTGTGTATTATGAAAAGAATTTTGAAGTGGCTTAAAACAGGACAAAGTCAGTGAGAGCTCAGCGCAGAAAACATATAATAGCTAACACTTGTTGATAGTCTTCTATGCACCAGGGACAATTCCAAGTGCTCTTAAATGTATTAGCTCATCTTTACACCTGTCTTATGAGGTAGGTACTATTATTATGCCTATTTTACAGAAGGGAAAACTGAGGCTCAGTGTTATTCACAATGGGGCACAGACTTTTAAATACCTCTCTATAGCAAATAAGGCTAGAGGTAATATTAATGCCACAGACTTCCATCAGGAATCCTGAGTTATTTTCCAGGAATTATTATCACTGTTTTACAGGTGAGGATTGTGAGCTAAAGAATGGTTAAGGGACTTGCTCAAGGTTGCCATGCTGGAAAATGGCATAGACAGCGCTGGAATCTTGGGCTTCTGTCTCTTGGTGCTGTTTCCATGGCCTCACATAGCATCCTTCTTAAAGTGAAATGTGTGTGTCTTTCAGAACCTGGCAATTGGGGCAGGAGCAGTTGGATCTTTGCAGCTGACCTACATCTCGAAGGTAATGTTGGCCTGGAGCTCTGGGAATTCATGTTCTCTAAGTAGGTTCAGTATCTAAACAAGAGGGAGTGTCACATCCTTTGGGCATTACTATTTGGGGACGGTACATGGGCATTAAAATGCTCCCTTTCCCCCACACGTTGCCTGTGGAAGCTTTGAGCTGACTGGGTGCAAGCTCTCACAGGGTGGGCCCGCAGCCTCGCACTCCTTGGACAGTCAGTCTGTAGGGCTCCCAGCTCCTGTGGAGGAGGTGGAGGTGGTGGCTGAGCTGGTGGAGGTAGGGGTGGGACGTGACCTTTTTTGTAATTGGGACAAAAAGGAATACAAGAGCAACCCCAAATTCAGTAACTGTGTAGGATTCTCTCAAAGCGCACAGCTAAACGGAGACAGCTCAGAAAGTGTCGGGGCTTCACTGGAATTTTTATAAATCACCTGGCAGATGACTACAGAGAGAAGGCTAAGAATGCCCGGAGAAGCTGCTCAGATGTGCCAGGAAGATATTCAGCTGCCAGATAATAGCTGAGAGCCTGGCAGGTAGCCGCCAAGCCGTGCCCTAGTCCAGTTTGCACGCAGCAGAAAGAGCAGCCCTGCTCCCGCTCATGTGCTGAGAGCCGGGGCTGGGGGCTACAGAATGATGCCCACCTGTAACTGCTGAATTCAGCGTCTTTAAGCAGCCCCTCCCTGGAGCAGGCACCACTGCTGACCCGTGAGGCAGCAGTGATGCAAAGGCTGAGGATTTAGAGCCTCTGCAGAAGGAGGAACTCTTTGTACAAGGAGGAGAGCCAGGTGGCAGGGAGCCAGCGCTGAGCTTTCAGAAGTGCTGCTCTCCCCACACACCCTGGCTTCGGGCCTCCTGGGGGCCTCTGGTGCCTTGCCCACCCTCTACCACCCTCGACAGGCTTGAGCTGGGTGGCTGCTGTCTCATCTACCTCTTGTAACAAACAAGCTTTGGGAGCCCCCCACCTCCGAGGCCAGGAGATGAGCCTGGAGGGGGCCCTGGGGCCCAGGAGGAGAGTCCACCTTTCTGGGAGCTGCAGGCAGGGGGGCACAAAGGCAGATGTCAGGCAGATTAGAGAGGGCAAATAATGACCTCCGGGGAGGGGGAAGGGCCTTTCAAAGTGCAGCCTTTCTAGCATAGCTGTGGGCTGTTCATGGATGCCTGCAGTGAGCCCTGTGGCCGCTTCCCCTTTTCAGACCAGCCAGGGGCCTGGGACTTGCCTTCCCTCCCACTCCCATCCCCATCTTGCTGACAGCTTATTAGATCATTTCTCCAGGAGAGTTGGAGACAGAGAATTGAGAGAGTGGGGGAGCAGAGAACCTCGTGATAATAAATGGAAACCGAAACCTGCTCCCATTTGAAAGGGTTTGGGAGGACTTTTTTTTTTTTTTTGTGGGGGAAGGCTGAATACAATCTCCTGCTGAATCACGATTTACAAATTCAGCTCAGATGAGGCTTTTTAGAATCCTCAGCTTTGCAGGCTGCTTCGTTTAGAAAAGATGACCTGCCTTTTAGCCCTTCCTGAGAGAGGCAGGCCTGGATGGGTGTTTTGTGTGTGTGTGTGCAAAACCCACAGCTGCCACTGGGTCAGGTTACAAGAGCTGAGAGCCTTTAACTCCTGCCTGACTCCACACCAGCCAGAAAGCAGGGGTTTTCCCAGAAGGATGTTTCGCCACGGTGCTGGTAGCCAATCCAGCGTTCCATGTTATTTCTCGTTAACCTTTAGGTATTCCCTCCCTGAGGAAAGCACCTGCCCGCCGTGTCAGGCGGCCTGGCTGGCCTGTGCGTGCTGTGGCCTCTGCTCAGGGCATGCCTTCCCGGCCCTCTCCTGGGAGCTGGCATTGGGAAGATGGGGACCAGCGTGTGGTCCCTCAGAGAGGCAGAGATGAACGTGCTTGATCTGAAGTCATCCAGGGCGTCCACGGCAGCAGAACCAGTTCTTGGGCAAACTAGAAAATAATTGAAGGGGCCCTTTGGCCCCAGCCACCCCCCCTTCTCCCTGATGATCCTTCTCTTCCGTTCCAGCCATCTCTGCACAGCCAACCCTGCTGTCCCACCTGGGCTGTGTCCCATTTTGTCGGGCCTTGCCCTCCACTACCTATGGGGAGGAATTTCCTAGAACAGTAATTCTTAACTTTTTTTGTGTGGGGGTCATGGATCCTTTTGAGTGTCTGATGAAAAGCATGGACCCATTTTCCAGGTAAACGTGTAAATGTGTGTACACACCCTGACTTTGCCTATAATTTCAGGGGGCTCAGTGACCCCCTGAAGCTGGTCCAGAGACCCCACTTTAGAATCCTTTCACTCATCTTGTGGTGTTGGCTGCTGTTCCCCTGCTGCTGATGCCACTTCGTGGGGCAAAGTCACCCGGATACTGGGGCAGAGCTGCATCAGAGCTGCGAGACCTTGTTTTGCTGCTGCTCCTTCTGCCAGAGGGGCCCCAGCTCCCCTTCCGGCCAAGGGCAGACGGGGTGGGGCTGGCCCTAGCTGTGCCCAGCCACTGACGATCTTGCTGCTCCTGTGGTCTGTGTCTGATCTGATAAGAGCAAGTTCCGGAGAGTCTGTTGTGCTGTGGAGCAGTCCTGTCTGCGTCACCTTACGGGGGATGGTGCCCACTGCCTCCTCACACCCCAACCTCCATTCACTGCTGGGGTGTTCATGGGATCTGCCAGTCAACCACTGTGGTGCAGCTGCTCAGCTGTGGCCACCTTGGGGGTGTAGGTGGCTGTGCTTCGGTGCCCTCATTGGAGTCAGACTGTCAGGTGTCCTCAGCCATCTGCAGCTGCACGTCTCCCTGCAGATCTCTGTTCTGTCACCATGTCCAAAGGGGCATGATCACCAGCACACAGTGGGTGGGGCAGAGTGGGATTATTCCTCCCAGCGGGAGGGAGTTCCTCCTCCACGGTGACCGTATGTCAGGGAGAGGCCAAAGCCACATTTCCGTGGTAAGTTAGATTCTCCCCTCGTTCTTCTCTCTGTAGGGCCCAGCAGCAGGTAGGTTTAATTTCATGTTCCTCTTTTTGCATTCTGTGACTGTAAGACGAGGACTAGTCTTTTTTACTCTGGTTTTACTAATTGGGAGGCTGATCGGAGACACTGAGCATCTTACCTTTGCCACGCAGCCCATCAGGGCAGAACTAGTGTCGATCCTGTTGATTCAGCAGTGAGTTGCTTTGCCACGTCATCCTTTCACACGTACCCCCTGACTGAGAACTGGAGAAGTGCGTGAACACAAACGCAAAGCCAGACGATCTTTTTGAAGGCGCCAGCTCCCACCCTGAGCGCGGGGGCAGCATTCTCATGGGGCAGGCGGCGAGGAAGTCGTGGTCAAGGCAGAGCATTTGGAATCCAAACAGCGAAAACTGTCAGCCGGGGCTGCCCTCTCTAGTCAGTGATGACTGTGAGCTTTTCAGAGACAGGGCAATTCTATTAATAATAGAATAAATATTCTAATATTAAGCCAGACAGGGTCTTGGAGTGCCCAGCTGCTCAGTGTCATCTAAAGGTGAACACAGAAGGGGAGCCGGGAGGTAGCTGGGTTCTCAGGGCCTGGACAGCCACAGCTGTTCCACAGTGCTCAGGGTTGCACAGCGACCAGGGCAGGACAAGCAGGAGTTCATGGAGTTTATGGACAAGAGGACCTGTGGGAACGTGGATGCTGAGGGACAGAACAAGAAAATGAGTCACTGACAGACCACATCAACTGCAAGCAGGGCAGAAAGGCACACACTATGGTTCAGGCTGCATTTGGGGGTCAGAAACCCAGGAAAACACGAGAGCAAGGGGGCCTGGACCACGATGTTACAGGCCGCCAGTGTCCTGTGGCCTGTGAGTCTAGACATGACGGAATGTGGGGAATCTGCACTCAGCATGTGTGGGTTTCCCTTGCTTAAATCCTCATTTTTTTCAGGACTTTTTTAGGTCCTGTGACCGCCACCTCACATCATGGTAAACATACCAAAATACAGCGATATCCTTCATTAAGCATAATTGTTTGGCTATAAAATATTTGAAAGGATTTTAATCATTTTGCTTTTAGGAGGACTTGGCAATGAGTAACTCATCTAATTTATTTTTGGTTCTAATTTCTGGGCAATCCTCTTGCAGACACACAGAGATTCTTGTGAACTAAGAAAATCTAAGCTACTAATTATTTGCAAATGTAATGAAGTTTTTTTGTATGCTTCATTGAAAAATTAATGAAGTTGACTTAATGTGATGGCTCGTACACATTTAAAGACTTGTCAGTGCATGCTGTTATGCAGACACTGAATTAAATGTTTATTGAATATTTATTGGATATATATTAGATACTTATTTATTGGATATGCCATCTTTGTTTTGTATGTTGGAGGCCAAGCAGTTTTTCTGGGTCTCGTACATTTTTGCAGATCCTGAGAAGCTCATGGGTCCTCAGCATTTTGCCCATAGTTCCAAGTGACATTATTATCCCTTATTTCATAGAACAGGAAATAATGGAGGTCACATAGCTGGGACACCTGTCATTTGAGACTCTGTCTCCAAAGCCCAGGGTGTGCTGCCTGTCCTTCTTTTGATCTTTTATAAGGTGCTACCTCAGTTCCCATTAGAGTATTCGGGGTGATATTAATTTTGGTTAAGGAATCTGGGCAGTTGTGTAAGAAGAACTTACAGCCAAGAGTGAGAACCTAGACAGACTGATGGGTCAGTCCCTGTTAGACCTGAGCCCCTGTGAACTATGAAGTGACTTTAATTTTGATTGCAGATTTTCTTCAGCTCCTGGCTTCTAAAGCACCTCCCATGAAATTAGTGAGCATCGCAGCCCCGAGTGAGGACAAGTAGAAGAATGCCCTTGGCTAGAAAGGGGATGGAGGGAATGATATGTCCAGGAGACGATTATGACAGTATGTGAAGGGTCCCCAGCCTAGGTCCCAGGGGAAGGTGGCTACCTGCTTAGAGACCCCAGGTACGGGGGTGGAGGCCTGCTCTGGAGAGGGTCCGCTACATCAAGGATAGTCACCTGGTATTTGTGGGCATGTGATGGAATGTGAGGGGCTGCCTCTATTCTTTCAGTATGTTCGAACCTGAATGATGTGGGCTCACGTATGCAGACTCTCAAAGAATGTATGTGCAAGGGGTAGGATTGCAAAAGCCAATTGAAATAAAGCAACAGGAGGTATAAAAATTCTTGCACTTCCTCCTGCCCTTCCCTTAAATACACAGGTATGCTCTCTGAGTCCATCAGCCCTGCTCTGGGCATGTGGAAAGTGCCCATTTTCATGGTTAAGTGGTCAGGGTAGATATAAAGGCAATTGGTCTGTGTCTAAATTGGGCGAGTGGTGCGCCGCCTCTTTCTGTGTGCTCGGATTGGAGTCATGTGTTTGTAGCAATACCACCTTCACTGGGAGAACTGCTTCGGGAGGGGTCAGTGGTTGCAAGAAGAGAGAGGAGTGGAACCCAGAGGGTGTGAATTAGGCCAGGACAGCTTCAAGAACGCAAGTGAATCAGCTAGAAAAGATCAAACAACCCCATTAAAAAGTGGGCAAAAGACATGAACAGAAACTTTTTCAAAAGAAGACTAATGGCCAAAAAACATGAAAAAATGCTCAATTAATCATCAGGGAAATGCAAATTAACACACTGACTGCCACACTCTGGAAAAAAAAATTCCTTGGGGTCATCAGAGAAATGCAAATCAAAACCACAATGCTTAACTCCAGTGAGAATGGCCTTTATCAAAAAGTCCCAAGACAATAAATGTTGACGTGGATGCGGAGAGACAGGAACACTCACACACTGCTGGTGGGACTGCAAACTGGTATAACTTCTATCTATGGAAAGCAGTATGGAGATACCTCAAAGAATAAACAGGACTCAGTGGCTTTTAAAAGTCAAGACAAAGGTTAACACAGACGTGAAGATAGTGGTTATCTCTGGGGGGGGGACTCTGTCAGGGAGGGGCACAGAGAGGGCTTCTAAGAAATAGGAAGATAGGAAGATAAGATGATGGCTGTTTCTTAATCTTTCAGGGTTTTCACTTTATTATTATTTTTAAATGTACACGTAAGTTTGATAATACTGTTTTTATGTATGAAAACTTTCACAGTAAGAAATTTTCAACGCTGTTAGAAACATACTCATGTTTCTTTTATTTTTTATTTGATTTAGGTGAGCATAGCTACCCCAAAGCAGAAACCAAAAACTCCATTTTGCTTTGGTAAGTACTGAGGCAGGGGACGGGTTTTCTTAACACTCGTACAACAACTTCCTCTTTTGTGTGGAGACAGTCCTGTGATCCCATGTGACTGTATCCTGTGCGTATGAGTGACTTCAATCACAGGGATGTTCCTGGGTGTCAGGTGATATCACTTTCCTTGGTCTCGCTGCTGCCAAGATTGTTAATAACATTAGGACTGAAGCATAGGGACCAGTAACATTTCAATTTTCTTTTTCTTTTGGTTTTAATTTTATGTTTCTTTAAATGACAATAATTGTACATTTTCATGGGGTATGTAATAGTGTCATTAGCTTATCCATCATCTCAAATATTTATCTTTTTTTCTGGTTTTACTTTTATGTTGTTAAATTGGTAAATAACAATTATTCATATACATTACAGTTTTCTCGATGCCTCAGATAGGTGCAAAATGTCTCCTAGAAGTTTCTAGGAGCCCTCATCTTAAGAGCTGAGTAATTGGCTTGCCCAGAAGGTGGAGATTGGGAGGAGGTCAGGATGGGGAAAATAGAAAGGAAGGAGCACTCTGTTGAGCATCTCAGTGTTGTCCAAAGAGCGACCGTTTTGAGGGATGATGTGGGAAGCAGAGCCACTCGGTGGGCACCCTGCATCAGGGAATCGTCATGAATTTAATGAATGGGTCATTGAATAGTTATTTGGCTCCCACTATGTTCTCAGAACTGTCCTAAGTGCTAAGAGCAAATGCTCACAAGTAGTTTCTGTTGCGTGTCTAGGGTGGTTCTGAATGAAACCTTCACGAAAGCAGGGATATTCCTCTGCTTTGTCATGTGGTGTCCTGAGCACCTACACTGGTTCCTGGTGCTTAGTGGGTGCTCAATAAATGTTTGTTGAATGAATGAAAGAACTGATGAATTCCGTGTCTACCCCACGAAGCTCACCCCCTACGGTTCTGGCTGACGCAAGAATAGAACAGTCTGTTCAACTGCTCTCTCTCCCCACTTCTGATTGGTTCAAACTTCTTTGGTGCTGTCATTCTTCCATTTCTTTCAAACATCATGGCTAAGCTCAAAAATGACTCTCAGATTTTGTGGTCATCATATCTAAAAAAAATTATAATAATAAACCTAGAAGTACTTTGTTGACCCAATGGGATGCTCAGAGGAAAGAACAGGGTGACAATGAGGCGGAGGTCACAGATTCAATCTCAGGCAAGTTTCGTTCCATTTCCCAACCACAGACAAGGTTCCCAAGCCAGGCCGGTTGTGTTTGTGGGACAGAGCCCTGTGTACCAGCACGCCTGTGACTCTGTTAGACTTTCCACAGAACAGTACAGTAAGGCTGCTGCCGGTGTCAGGTGTCGTTCTTGTGGCCAATGGGATAATCCTTGTTTCTACAGGTGGGACGGAGAGCGAGCAGGTGTGACCTGCTGCTTCCTAGATGTCCACCCAGGTGACTAAGCATCATGGGAAATTTCTGCATCGTGGGTCTGTCTGTCTTGCTACCTCTGTGGACCCTTGTTGGGTTGCTTGCATTCTGACCCGAGCATCTCCCCTTCTTTTCCGTGACTTTTGCAGTTATCAATGCCCTGTCTCAGAGATATTTTCTTCAAGCCAATGACCAGAAAGATCTGAAGGACTGGGTTGAAGCCCTGAACCAAGCCAGCAAGATCACTGTACGTATGGTTTCTTCTCCTTTCTGGGGGTAGCAAATGTGCCCCTTCCCAGCGTGTGTTTGGAGTTGGGGAAAAGCTCCAATGGCAGCAGGGACCTTCTTAGGGGCCTGGCGCAGACCCAGTTCTCCTCTGCCTCTTCCCGAACCTGGGCTGACAGACCACGAGGTGAACCCAGGGTCTGAGTTTGCATTAAGTTCAAGGGGAAGTTTCTGGAGCGTCCCCTTCGTGCTTCCTGGGAGGGCGCCTGGGCAGTCATGGCCTGGGTGATTATGGGATGTGATTCAGAGTGTGGGAGGGCTGGAGAATGGATTGCTGACGGGAGGGGAAAAGCTTATGGGGGGGAGTCAGAACTGTTTCCTGAATGCTCTCGCTTTCGGAGGCTGCCTCCAGGGCCAGTCCGAACCATCCACCGACCTGGCCTGGAAGTGTTCTGGGAGGACTCTAGTTTTTCTGGACTCGGCTGATGAAGAATTCCTTTCTTCTTCCTTAGCCTACACACACAGAAATACAGAAAAAGAATGGGGAAAGGATAAGAAAGAAGGAGAAGGAAAACTGTATGTTTTAGAATAAAGTTGACCTTTCATCAGTAAGACTGGCAGACTCTCGGCTTATGGGCCATGGTTCGTAACGCCCACAAGTTTGAGTTTCTGGCTGTTACACAGCCAGAATGCTCACATTTGAGGGACTTCTAGTGATAACAGCTCTGCACTGGGGTAATCATTCTCCCAGATACCGCAGAGTTCCTGTGAATAAACGAATAGAAGAAATCTGCTCACCTGTCCAGCATTTGTGTTGCTTCACCCACACTGAGTACAACTGAGTCATCTCAGCAATTTTGCTTGTTAGCTTGTTATTCTGATAAACCTTGATAAACCTGCGAAAAGAAAGCGTAACGGCAGGCAGGAGGAAGCGAGATTGTTGCTAGTGCGCTCGCTCGTGCCAGCCTGTAGCTTGGGTGCTGGTTTCAGTAAAGGTTTTCTTCATTCACGTTGGGGGTCCTCACCCTTTAGCGTCCTGTACAATTTGACGTTTCTTTCAGTGTCTAATACTTGATTCTTTTTTTTTTTTTTAAACAGAGTCTCACTCTTTTGCCCTGGCTAGAGTGCAGTGGTGTCGTCATAGCTCACTGCAGCCTCAAACTCCTGGGCTTAAGTGATCCTCTTGCCTCAGCCTCCTGAGTAGCTGGAACTACAGGCATGCGCCACCATGCCCGGCTAATTTTTCTATTTTTAATAGAGAAGGGGTCTTGCTCTTGCTCAGGCTGGTCTCAAACTCATGAGCTCCAGCTATCCTTCCACCTCGGCCTCCCAGAGTGCTAGGATTACAGGCATGAACCACTGCGCCCGGCCTCTTTTAGTTATTTTAAAGTATCTCGGCCTCTTTTAGTTATTTTAAAGTATCTCTAACTTACTGTTGATCATAGTCACTTTGTTGTGCTGTCAAACATTGTTCATTCTATCTAGCCATCTAACTATATTTTTGCACCCATTAACCATCCCTGCTTTATCACCTCCTCCCCGCCACCCTTCCCAGCCTCTGGTAACCATCATTCTACTCTCTGTCTTCATGAAATCATTTGTTTTTTAATATTTAGCTCCCACATATGCGTGAGAACATGTGAGATAGGTCTTTCTTTGCTTGGTTTCACCAACATAATTTCCTCCAGTTCCATCTGTGTTGTTACAGAGGGCAGGATTTCATTCTGTTTATATCATATTCTGTTGTATCATATTCCATGGTGTATATGCACGACACTTCCTTTATCTGTTCATTCGTTGACGGACACTTGGGTTGATTCCGAATCCTGTTTAGTTTTTTTGTGCGACCCGCCACCATTTGTAATTAACCTGATTGTTTTGCAACATGTACATGTTTTTTTGGTCATTCTTCCTGACTTGCATGTAAGCATAGTGAGGGCAAGACCTTTATCTATTTTGTTTGATGTTTTATCTGGTTTCTAACCAGGGAAAGGCTGGCTCATAGTAGGTGCTCAGTAAATTCCTGGACTCCGTGTGTATCTGTTTGGGGAGTGGGTTGCCGACCAAGTTCTCGTGTTTGCATGTGGCTGGATAGAAGGGCCGGGGAGAAGGGAGTCTGACTACAATTTGGTACATTAACTTTTCTCCTGGCTTTGGCTTTCCGCTTTTTCTAAGCTTTCTGTTCCCTGTTGATCACACTGCCATTCTTCCCAGGTACCCAAAGCTGGGAGCCTACCCCTGGCTACTGAAGTTCTCAAAAGCCTAGCAGCTCCTCCGGCCCTGGAGAAGAAGCCACAGGTGGCCTATAGGACAGAGATCATCGGAGGAGTGGTGGTCCACACGCCCATCAACCAGGTGTGGGGGCTGGCTGGGGCTGCCGGGGAGCGGGGAGGGTGTGGAGGTGTCCGTGGTGTGCACAGGGGGCTGGGCAGGGAGGAGGCTGAGTGGGAGTGGGGGAGCTAGTGCAGGTGGGCTGATCAGGAGAATACAGGGCAGGGGTGGGGCTGGGTCACGGCAGTGCAGAAATTGCACCAGATGCAGGAGATGAGCACTTGTAAAACCCGTGGGAAATAGGCACCGGCAAGGCAAGAGAGGCTGGAAATAAGCCCGGTGTCCCTCCTCCTGCCTGGGTGGTTGCCCCTCTCCTGCTTTGCATTCTCTGCCCTTCCCATTCTCCTGGGTCTGCCCAGCCTCCCTGAGCCTTGTCTGGGAAAGCACCCATAGCGTGCCTGGCTGGAGCAAAGAAGGTCGATTTTCCTCTTTATTTATTCTCTGACACAGTGGCAAAGAGGCAAGAGATTGCGGCAGAGGGAGGTGGCAGGGCTGCGGCTGCAGGGAGGGGTGGAGGGGGGGCTAATCTGACACTGTTTCCTTGCAGAACGGTGGGGACGGGCAGGAGGGGAATGAGCCAGGCTCCCATGCCATCCTCCGGAGGTCTCAGAGTTACATCCCCACATCGGGCAGCCGCGCTTCCGCTGGGCCCCCCCTCATCAAGAGTGGCTACTGTGTGAAGCAAGGGAACGTGGTGAGTGTCAGCACGGGGCAGGATGAGGGTTCTGGGGGCTCCTGGGAGCCAGTGGGTGTGGATGGAACAGAGGGAGAGGGGCCTCCACTTCCACTGAAGTTTTGGGATCAACCACTCGCCCCCACTTTCCATCTGACGCACTGGCCTGATATGAAGAAGCCTTTGCCCCTGCCGTCCCATGGGAACCTGACCTTCCTGGGGCTGAGTCCCCGTGAGCTTCACATTAGAACGCCCACCCCAGGCTGGGGACCTCTCCCTGATGACCTGCTCTTTATTTTTCATTGCAGCGGAAGAGCTGGAAACGTCGCTTCTTTGCACTCGATGACTTTACCATCTGCTACTTTAAGTGTGAGCAGGTTGGTAGTATCTTCGCGGCCCTTCGGAGAGGTCGTGGAAGCTGAGAGGCACACGAATGCATGCCCACAGGAAGGGTGCATGAGTAGAGACATGGGCACACACGGGCTTCAAAGGCACCTCTGTCTTGTCCCCATTCATGCCACGTGCACATCTTTACAGGGATGTTAAAAATGTCCCCTTTGCAGTGAGTTGCCGTGTGGTCAAAGGCATGGAGCATTTTCTTCTTAGATTTTTTTTTCTCTTGATGATGATTTTGAGACCAGATTGTTTGCCCACCTGGTTTTAGCCAGCCATCTCTGAGGCATGGGCCATGTTCATCTGGTCTGGGTCATAGTATTACGCGAACAGCTCACTTACCTGTTTTTCCACTTTTTCCACCAGGACCGGGAACCGCTGCGCACTATATTTCTCAAGGACGTTCTCAAGACCCATGAATGTTTGGTCAAGTCTGGGTAATTGTCTCTGCTGTTTCTTTTATGATCAAAACCTCCATTTGTCCTCTTAAATCTCCATTTACTACCCTTCTAGAGCTCCATGCAAGAATCTTCTTCTTCTGAGAGCAAGGGACAGGAGCCTAATGTCTTGTGGCTGACTCGCTGCATCCAGGCTGACCTGGGGATGAGGTCACACTGGGCAGACTTACCCTCTTCACATTGCCTTACTCTACCTCCTAAGGAGAGGAGCCTACATAATAATTTCTGGTGGAGAAAAAAAAAAGATTATATAGAAACAAGGACAGGAGTGGAGCTCAAATCTTCTCAGGTGTGAGAATTATGTGGCCAGGCTCCAGGAGAACTGGGGCCCGGAGGACGGACTGTGCCTTTGGGTCACTGACTTCAGTCCTTGCAGTCAGGTTGCTGCTTGTGCCAGTGCCTCTTCCTGGAACTGCTGATGCCTTTCTCTTCCTTTTGACCCTGATGTCCCGTTAACACGAGGCTGATTCACACCACCTCTCCCACCTACTCTCACCGGGCAGGAAGAACAAGGATTTGTAATGTGTTCCTCTTTCCACTAGGAAAGGATTACCTTCCAAGTGCCATGGTGCACAGGATGAGTTTGGGATTTGGCAAGGGATCTCCCAGATCCGACACCAAAAACAGATGCCCTTAGAACTAACGTTTAGAGGCCTCAAAGGTATTTGGGCATCTAGAAATCCCCTTTTTGGTACCAATCTGTAGTCTTTAGGGACTGTGTGTTTGGGTCCCTCCATCCTGTGGACGTACAAAATCAGGGAAGCTATTAGCAGCAGGCATGGGACTCTTCATGAAGGCATGGGGTGGTCTCGCATGAAAACAACGTGCTATGTGACCCAAGGAAACAGGGCAGGAGCACTCTACTGAGTCTTGCCAATGGCAGTTGCTGAGCCTGGAAGATTGGAGAGGTTACCAGTGACAATTTATAATTCATGAAAGTGGCTATAGATATGGAAGTTCCAGAAGGGTCACTCCAGAGGTAGCAATGGGCAGAGGAAAGATGGGGCATGACTAGACCCTTGGGGATCTTTGATTGTTCCTGACCCTGGAGGGCCCGTGCAGATATGAGACCACCTGGGCACGTGGGAGCAGCTTAGGAAACCAAGGTAGGGTTCACTCCTAACAGTGCCTCAAACGTTCCTTAAATCTCTAATTCTGCTAGAGTCTGAGTAAAAGAAGTAAGGGAGTTAAGACCAGCAGGGAAGGAGGTCCTGAGGGCTCTGCAGCTTCTAGGCCCATGAGACTGGCCTGTCCGGAACCCGGTGGGAGGGTCTGGGACATCTGGGTGACCAGTGAACATTTGTTCAATTGAGTTGAATTGAACCAAAAGGCAGCAGGCAGCCCGAGAAGTAGATGTGAAAGCAGTGGGGATTTCCTACCTGCTTTGCTTTCACCTCCTCAGTAGCTGATTATGTGGTTTTGCTGGATATGCATGAGTAGTTTGAAAGGTTAAAACATTTTAGCCAGAAAGAAGAGCCGTTTTTATTCAGAAACTCATAAAGTAACAACAATTGGTGAAATGTTTTTCCAAGTGACTGTTCCGAGGCATGCGTTACACCAGACGCCTTATAGTTGACGGCCACCCAGCCTGATAAAGGATATCCCCTCGTCTCCCTTCTACACTGGTGGTTACCAAGGCTCACAAAGTCTTTAAAACTTTCCCCTAAGTAGAGTCAGGATTTGGCCCCAGGTCTGTCTGGCTGCAGTCATCTTGTTCCCGTCCACTGGGGTCATTCGTCTCATGAACCTCCTTAGCCCGGGTGCCTGTGGCACTCACCAAGCCCCTGCCATTTCCTTCCAGGTTTTCGTTCATGAAGCCAATGATCAGTCCTGTGATCAGTCCTTTCTTGGAATTATTCTAGTGCTTGCCGTATAGCACGTACTCTAACATCCAGTGGTATAATCTCGCTTTCTTATGTTCTTTTGTTGGGTAGCAATTAGATCTCTTAGTCCTTCTATATTCCCTGCAGTGACTAGATACATGCAGCAGGTGTTTAACACAGTAAAATAATTTTGGCTGATTTGAGGTTTGTCACTGAGTACCAGTGACTTCTTGCCCTCTTCCTGGCAGACGTCAGGATTTCTCTTCTACAGCCCACACCCAGTTGGAAGCACCCTGCTCCTCCCACTTTCCTTTCCCCTCTGTAGGGCCTCGTCTCCCAGGCCTAGCACCGTGAAGCAAAGGGTAGGAACCGGGTGAAGCTATGGGGTTGCTGCTTGAGCGAAGGAGGGTTTTGGAAGGGGAGAGCTGGCTCACTTAGGAGGAGCACGTGACAGTGGACTAATTAAAAGCGTAGACTCTGGAGTCAGACCTGGGTTCAAATCTCCCGCACCAAGGACAAGTCACTGAGACTCTATGAGCCTGGATTTCCTCGTCCGTAAAATGGGGGAAGTCTTCCATGCATCGCTGGGTGGTTGTGAAGATCGGATGAAATAATGTGCAAAAAAGCACTCAGAACACTGCTTCATACAAAAGCACTTCACGTGTCTCAGCCTTGAAAGAAAGAAGGGAGGAGGGAAAGAAAACTGTAGGAGGTGGGCGTGGGGGTGGGGGTGGGGGTGGGCAGTGGAGGATATTAGGAGGTTTTGGAGGGAAAGGGGCTTTATCTTGTTAGAACTGCTGGTGCGGGGGAGGTCCATTTGGGGCAAAACTTCCTGAGACTGTCTAGGAAATGAGGCTAGAGGAACCCCCTGGAGTGGAGGAGGGATGGCCTGAAACTCACCCACCCCCGGTTGTTTATGGTGCAGGGCACTGGTGCTTTGACTTAGGACAAATCGAATCTTCAGTGTGTATGCCAGCATGCCCGGTAACTTTCTTTGTCTTTCTCTGTCTAGTGATCTCTTAATGAGGGACAACCTGTTTGAAATAATAACAAGTTCCAGGACCTTCTACGTACAGGTAAAACGCTCACTTGGAGAAGACCTTGGCATTCCCTTTCTGTGAATGGTGTGCTAACAGGCCTTGCCCTTGCCTTTGCTTTCTCTTTTTTTTTGCTTGAAGTTTCCAGGCAGTAAATTTACCCCTGATAGTCTGAGTCCCGTTATATTCTAAACAAGATGTTTGCCAGAAACTTCCCAACCATAAAATAAAAAGAGCAGGTTGAGCCTCTGTACTGGGGAATGTGAATTTGTACCAGTTGCTCTCAGTCGCTGGGCTCCAACTAAGCAGAGAAAAGGAGAACTGGTCAGTGATTTCACTTCTCCTTTGGAGGGTATTTATAAATCTCGTCTGTGTGGACATCGCTGTGTGCGGAAGGACAAAAGCACAGAGGGCCCTGTGCGGGCACCAGGTGCACAGCCCAGCTGCACAGAGAAAGCCATTGTTTGGGCTCTGATCGTTCACTTACCAGAAGCTTCTCCCCTCCACCCACGGCTTTGGAGTTCTCCCAACTCCTTCCAAAGTCATAGGAGCCAGAGAGGCAGGTTTCCAAGCAGGCCCTAGACTTTCAAGGCCTAGTCCTTAACCCCGCCTGCGTCGCCATCCACGGAGCGCGCCTGGACTCACTGCATCGTGGTGATGCTGCATTTCTGCGGGAAACTGCCGCGTCGTGTGTTGGTTTGAATGGGAGGCTTCCAAATGAAAGCTTTTCAGGGTTCCCGCCTCCCTTTCTTCTCTGCCCCCACTATGGCTCTACACTAAACACCGGTCCTTCCATAGGGGCTGGCCCTCTTCCCCATTTCTTGGTCAGTGGCTCCAGTTGTGGGTGCTTCCCCCGAGCCCAGCAGGTCCGCCGGCTACTCAGTGGCTCATTTGGAGGAGCACAAGCTATCTGGGGAGAGACGCGGAGGAGCGGTGGAAAGGGCTGCTGTGGGCGGGCGTTAGACCCTCTTACTCACTGGCACCGTTGCCATTCGGGGACGAGGTTTAACCTGTAGGTGCAATAAGAGTTTCTAGTTCTTACATTCAGCAGATATTTGTAGATTATCCTCAGAGCGCTGGGCATTTTGTCTCAGGCTGGGGACACCACGTTAAACAGGACAGATCCTGAACATGAGGGAGAGATTGTCAAGAACACCTGCCGTTAAGACCGTGGGATGGGGCGGAGGAGGGAGGGTAGGGTAGATGAAGCACCAGGGGTGTTTGCCGGGCAGCGAGACTGTTGTGTACGATACTGTGCTCGTGGGTGTGTGACATAGAACTTCACGGCACAAAGAGTCAGCCCTACTATAAAACGTGAGAAAAAATTTTGGAGGTCAGGTGACTCCAGTGTGAAATGCAGAATGTGACAAAAGAATCTAAATGTATTACAAATCCTCCTGTAAGGGGTTGGGGGAATACAAAACAAAACAAAATGCTGTGATAGATGCTTCTACCATTAGAGTGAGTCCTGGTTGGCGGCATAAGCGGGGCCCCTCACCCAGTCCGAGGGGACCAGGGGAGGTTTCCTGAGCAAGGATACATCTAGGCTGAGTTGGTTGGGAGAAGAGTGGTCCAGGCAAAGGGAATAGCAGCTTAAAAAAAAAAAAGGCTAGAGATAAAAGGAGTGGAGAGCGTATGGGAAGCTGGACAGCTGGGCCCGTGGGGGCTGTGCAGACTCGTATGCCTTATGGAAGAGCTTGGGTTTTATTCTGAGAGTTAGCGCCTTAGCAGTTAAACCAGGGGAGTGGCCCGATAGCTTTGCCTTTAGAAAACGTCACTTGGGCAAACTATTTAGCTTTCAGAGCCCTGCGTTCCTCATCTGTAGCATGGAGGGGACTATCTTCTACCCCAGCCCTTTGAACGATGTGCTGTCTGTAGATCACCAGCCTGGTGCAGCGTGGAGGACAGATGAGAAAAGCCTGAGACAGGATGACAGAGACCCATTGGAGGGCAGTTGTAATAATTTAGGTACAAGGCAAAGGAAACCTGAACTAGGGTGGATGGAAAAAAGTGGAAAATTTAAGAGAAATTAAACAGTCAGACTTT
Source organism: Lepilemur ruficaudatus (assembly GCA_963574885.1). NCBI lineage: Eukaryota > Metazoa > Chordata > Mammalia > Primates > Lepilemuridae > Lepilemur > Lepilemur ruficaudatus. Next base: position 32,204 of record CAUYRT010016822.1, read on the forward strand.
CTGGGACTCGAGAGTTGGTTGAATGAAGGCAGAGAGGAGAAGCAGGGACAAGGGCCAGATGTTGGGGCCTGAGCATCAAGGTGGCTGGTAGGGCCGGTCCTGTGTGGGGAGCATAGGAGGAGGAGCCACTGAGAGGAAAGACAAGGTTAGCATGGGTGGCTCTGAATTTACAGTGCCTGGGGGACGTCGAAGGGGGTGTGTTGTGAAGAACATTGGCTATATACTGCTTGACACATTGTGATACTAAATAAAAATTTGTCCAGTGAGTGATTGTGCTGGTTAAGGATTCAGAGGAAAGAGAGTTTTGGCCTGAAGGTAGTGATTTGTGAAAACCAACAAAACCCAACAAAAAAATCTTCAAAAGATATTTCATCATCTCTATTAGTATGTGCACCTTTGCCAGAAAATTCTCATCACTTCAGTCCTCCTCTGTGTCCTGCTCCCCACATTTCCAGGATAATAGAACACTAGCATCACCCCGAATAAATAAATGAGAGAATGGACAAATCTGTGTATAGCACCTACCTCGGAAAGAATGGAAAAGTAAGAGTATAGATTAAAAATCATTTAAGATATTTATTAATTCATTTAAAAATAGTAGTGATAAACTTATTATAACTTAAAAAACATTTTATGAATAATAGCTATATTTCTAAAAAATAGTAAGAGTAGTAGTATTGTTTTCCTGTTTTTGCAAATCTCTTTAATGACTAGCTTAATAGAAGACAGCAGGATTCTCACAGAAGCTTCTGCATCCATCTGTGGCCATGTGTTGTTTTGATCAAAGAATGTAGAGAAAGTCTGGCCTCCCATAGAAATGTATTTGGAAAAAAAGAGAATATTTTAATTGCCTTTTTAGGTAATTGTGGATATTCTTAGATTCTATACCAGAATTTGAGAAATGGTAATTTCTTAACGTTTCAGTGCAATTTAGAATCCTAGACCATCTCCATAAACTTTCATACTCTTACACTAAACTCCAGTGGTCACTTTTGCATTTTAAATAGATGATTTTAACTGTGATGATTTTGTAACAGCATGCATTGGTAATGTGGAAAATAGTGGTCTCACTGAGTTACGCAGACTTTCGAAATGTTGACACAGTTTGTTATGTAATATAAAAAAAATCACATTCATTAATGGCATCATCACTAATATCATTAATAAATTCTTTAAGTATGGCAAGCTGTTAAGCTCATGGAGGCAGATACAAGTTTTCTGAAATTCTAATTTTTGCTTTGAAAGCTCAAAATGATTTTTCCTTGACCTTACAAGCCCATATCATTCATTTTTGAGATAGTCTGCCAAATACCTAATCTTAGTGTGTTTGATAGTTTGTGTGTCAGTCATTTGTTCCAAGTAAAAATCATGTTTCATGCAAAAGTTTAAAGAATATGACTACTTGTATAGTTTGGTGCCAAGGTGCTAGCAGTTTTACCCACCGTGCCGAAGCGGTATTCTGACCTGCTTCCTAAGGTTATATTCAGTAAATCTGCCAGAAAGAGCTGTTCACCCTTGCTATCTAAGAACTAGACCAGAGAGCAGGGCAGAGCTAGGTGGAGAAAACAACTCTTTGGACAGAAGAAAAAGACTTGGGCTGGCTTCTAACTACTTAGGTGTTAGTCATTTAACTTATATGCCACATTCATGTATAATTTGTACCCTGTGATCTCTCACACTGTAATAATCTTTTTCTGTTAATAAAAATGGACACTTAGATGTCCCAGGCATAGGGCCAAGCAACTTGTAGGCAGCATATCACTTAATTCTCAGCAGTCTCTGAAGTCATCTCCACTTTACATGTAAGAAAATGAAGTCTCTGGAGGTCAATTATTTGTCCAAAATCATAAACCCAGCAAATTATGGAGCCAACTGGCAGGTACCAGGTGCTGAAGCAAGACTTGTTCACTTGCATTATTTAAGAGCAACTTAGTCCAGAACCCAAGATTTAGAGGGTGTGGCCACAGCCAACCTGATGAGTCTGTCTCTATCAGGGAAGACCAACTTGGGGTAACTGGGAGTCTTGGCACATGGATCATGGTGAGCAAGATCCAGAGTCTGACAATAATCACACATCTTAGCAGGCAGAAAAGCGATGGGCTTGATGACAGGTAGATAGTTCTCAGTTCTGGGCATGGGTTCAAAATGAGATTTCAGTCCTTGGGCTACAAGGCAAGCAGGAGTCACCATTTCCCCAATTTCCAGTCCCAGAGGGTCAGGAGTACTAGGTAGTTTACCAAGGGGAAGATTAGTTATTGGAAATGAGAAAGGTAGTGCAAACTAGTCTTGGTAGCTTGGCATAAGTCCAATTGTCAGAACTAGGGTGCTGTGTCAAGACAAGAGTAGCAATAAGTGGACTCACAAATGAGTTGCAGAGTATTGGGCTAGAACTCTTTGGACATTTGCCATTTAATTTAGACTACAAGGTGAATGATAACACTTAGAACTGTGTAGTGTACAATCTGTACAATCATATGTGGCAGGGCTGTGTCTAAAGATGGGATTGGTTCTTGGGAAGAGGGCAGAGGTGATCCTCTGTTGGGAAGAAGGGATGCAGAGGTTGGGAATAGAATGAAGGAGGAGCTGCCTAAAAATTCTGGACAGGGGCAGTGGCCATGGCCAGAGGTAGATATTGGAAGCCTTCTACTGATGGCCTCTAGAATTCATTGTTTCAAACCATTGCATCTATTATAGTACTGGGCACATAGCAGATACTCAATAAAAGCTCACTGAACTGCAGAAAGACTGTGGGCTGCAGTGACTCATTTTAATACCTCTTGTCCCTCGCATCTCAAAAACCCCCCTCAAGGACAGAAACCCTGCTTTTTTTCTTAAGCCAAGTGCCACAAGTAAGTGCACACACATAAGCACACTGGGAAGAGATGAAGGTATGAGCTTGTACTTCCCTTTTTGTTCTACTGAATTTTAAGCACATTTTAGTCTCTTAGTAATGCACCACAGGATGGGTGGCCTTCGGCTGTTTTTCACCTCTGGTTCATGAAGCTACCTTGTGATGTAGTTTTAAGATATTTTTGAGATTTTGATGAAAGAGGAGCACAGGATTTCCATAAAAGATAGATACATACATCACTACTTTGGCATAGAGTGTTTGGAGTTTCATTAAATTTTTGTTACCCACTGATTTCAGTTCTTTAAAGTACTAATAGAGATTATAATTGTCATCTCAATAAAATAATATTCTATTTCTTCCCACATGGAATCAATTGCAATACTTGCTTTTCTATTTATTTTAAAATAGTCCGGGTGTGGTGGCTCACACTTGTAATTCCAGCACTTTGGGAAGTTGAAGTGGGAGAATTGCTTGAGGCCAGGAGTTCAAGACCAGCCTGGGCAACATAGCAAGACCCTGTCTCTACCAAAAACTTAAAAAATTAGCTGGGTGACTCTGTGATCCCAGCTACTCCGGAGGCTGAGGTGGGATGAGAGCTTGAGTCCAGGAGTTGGAGGCTTCAGTGAGCTGTGATCACAGCACTGCACTCCAGCCTGGGTGACAGAGTGAGATCCTGTTTCTGAAAGTAAATGAATAAATACATTTTTAAAAATAAAATAATGTTTATTAGAGGATAGCATTTATCTTCAGGGCTAAGTTATTGTTTAGGTTATTTGACAGAAAAATGCCCTTAAGAGGGAATGAGAGAATTAGGGAGGAAACATACTAGTAAATAATTTCCATCTTTATTAATTACTAAATGTTTTAGGGAAGTGCTTTAATTATTTTGCCTATCTTATTAGCAAAGATTTAAAAAATTATAATATTTAATTCTAGCAATGTAAAAAATAATCTAATGGGTAAATAAAATCTATATTGTTGGCCATAAATCTCTCTGGCCAGATGTAACAAAACCTGTAAAACAGTGTGTACTCTTTAATTTAGTAATTTCCCTGGGAGCATATTTCCTAAATATGAAAAAATCTTTTGCCCAAAGATGTGAGCAGCAGCATTATTTATATTAAGAGGAGAATTGGACACAATCTAAACATATTTTAGAGGATTTTATGAGTAAACCATAGTATATCTACTTGGATCCTCTTAAAATGTTTACAAAGATATATGATAACATGGAAAAATACTTATTTACTGAACAGATAAAGATACAATGTATCTTTTTATTTAGGAAAACAAAGAAAAATGAATAGCAAAAGGACTGGATTTGCTATCAGTGGTTATCTTTAGGATTTTGTGAGGTTTTCAGGTGATTTTAGCTTTTTATTTTCAATATTTACTTTTTAAACTGTACTTAATGAGCCCTTATTACTGGCAGATGGGAAAAGGGGAAAAAAGTTAACAAATTGTATGAGGTAGTCAGCCAGGAATAACAGTGTACATTGTGATTCTTGCACCTGAGTCCCGAGATGTTAAATCAGGTGATTCTTAGTTTCCTGTGATGCCATGATTTCTTGCTAAGACACCTAGGCTTATTGTGTGATGGTACCTGGAGAGGATGTGTGTTTGTGGGTGAGGTACCACGTAAAAGCACAGTCAGGTAGGTGGCCTGGCCTGTGGGGGTAGCATTTGACATGGTGGGAGGCATTTTGCCAGAGCAGAGGAAGGAATCCAGAAATGGTTTACCACCCCTGGAAACTGGTTGTTGGATTGTCATTGTTGGATGTTCCCGTCTGTTGAATGGAAATGTTAGCTCTCCCACGTGACCTGGGACACTGTTTCTTCCTCAGCTCATGTCTCTGTCATTCCCTTTCTATTCTACCATGCCACTCCCAAACCACCGTTTCAATAGGAGCGCAACCTCTAATAAATGTTTTTCTCCTAATGGACAAAATTACCTCCATCTCATTCAAATTCAAAATAACCCTTTCCATCCCTCCAAATATATGATATTATTTTATCCTGATAATTTGATCCTTGGAGATAGGAATTATCTGCAGATTGAAGATGAGGAAACTGGAAAAAAGTCTCAGGGAGAGGGCAATGCATGTGTCTGTGATGGCGGAATTTAAGGCTTCATTTGCTTCTCTTATATAATAAAAATAACAATAATATCTAATATGTACAGACCCCCTTCTTTGTGTCAGACACTGTTTAAACAGCTCTGACTAATTGAGCTCATTTAATTCTCTCAATAGTTATACTTGCAGAACAGGCCAGCCCTTGTTAGTAAAGAACCTTCTGGAAGGACCTTAGAGACCTTATCCTGGTTATCTTTTTTGGACCATGGATGGATTTATCTTTTTTTTGGGAAACCACCAGATTGTTAAATACCTGGAAAAAGTCAAGGGGAGAGAGAGAGAGTGCAAGAAAATTTGCAGGCGTAGCACATGTTAGAGAAGTGTTCACCTTATGAAACCATTTCCCATGCAAGTGTCTCCTGCCTACATCTAACCAAGGAGGGTTTGTTCTGGGGTGACAGGAAGGGTAAGGATGCAAATTTGAGAATTCTTTTAACTGCTCATGTTTTATGCTGACAGAATGCAAAGAAAAGGAGTCATTTTGGGGATGGGGAATGTGAGGGGAAGATGTGGAGAACTTTGGGGGCTGGTGTGTGGTGTTTGCGTAGAGGTCCGCACATGCACGCAAATGCGTTTGTGTATTTGGGTGGCACTATTAGTGGACGATGCAGGGACACAGAGGGAGGTGACAGATGCACATTTCTGGAGGTCAGGGATTCAGTCTCGGTCCGGGTCTCCGTGCCTGGCACCTGAGGCAGTCACTGAACTCAACCCCTACGAAGTGGAAAGCACCGAGGAGGCTCCACCTGCAGCAGCCGGCCGACTTGGTTTTCTTCCCTTTTCTTCATAGAGCTGCTGCTGCCCCCTTCTGGGGTTGGTAGGTTGTTTCTGGGGGAAAATAATACACTTTTAAACTCCTTAGCTTTGTCCTACATCTTGTTAAGCATGCAGCAACTCTTCAGGCCTGGATAGAGATGGTAGGGTAGCTTGTGCTTTGAGAAAAGCCCCGTTTCTGGAGATAATACATAGGATAATACATATCTTGGAGCATCTGCAGACAGATTTGGTTTTCATGGGCTGGAATTGAAAGTGGGATGATTCTGTTCAGATAGTTGTAGTGGAAAGATGTGACCAAATTGGGGATTGAGGGGAATCTCAACCAGCCATGAACCTTGAGCTCTGGCTCTCTGGGCCTCATTTTCCTTTTCTGTATAACTGGGAGCTAGACCAGGTTTTCTGGAGGGAGTGAGAGACTTCAGCAGGGAACAGGGCTCTAAGCTCTCCCCTCCCCCACAGCCTGTGTCTCCCTTCAGAGCAGCTGCACTTGAATTGTTCTATTTATTGGGTGTCAAATAAAATACTGCAGGAAAAAAGTCTTCAAAAATCTGAAAGCTCCCAGACTAGATGATTTCTGAGATCCCTTCCACCTCTAATGGTGTGATTTTTATGAACTTAAAATTGAGTCAGAGACTTGAAAGCTGAAATCATACTGTCCAAAACATCTTTGTAAGTGCTGTGGATGTTTTGCAGGCGGACAGTCCAGAAGACATGCACAGCTGGATTAAGGAGATTGGGGCAGCTGCCCAGGCCCTCAAGTGCCACCCCAGAGTAAGTCATTTCCTTTCTGTTGCACAGTGTCAACTTAGAGACGAATTCTCCTTGAGTAGGCATGTTTTATTTGGTGATGTAAGCAAGTAGCCTGGTCCCTAAATGCAGCTGAAGCCCCAGGCTGTCTTGTTTTTATCTTTCTACTAATTTGGGTACAAATTTTTCTTTTTCTTCTTTTGGTTGTTGGAGGAGGTGAGGTACGGTTGGATAGAGAATTGGAATATGTGATACATCCTACAAGTCTCCTTGCCAGGCCGACCTTGACAAATCTGGGGCGAATGCCATTGACTGTATTTGATTTTCGTAGACAAGTGTTTCTGGACCAGTGAGGTGGTGATCTAGGGTGGCTGCTCTTCCTGGGACTTTGGGATAAACATTGCCAGGAAAAGCCCTAACTTGCCTCTATCTTTTTCTTCCCTTTGATTTTTGTAGGAAATGTCCTTTTCTAGATCCATTTCTTTGACTCGACCTGGAAGCTCTGGTCTCTCAGGTGGGCCCAACTCGTTCTTGTGCAGGGGGCGGCCACCGGTGGAGGAAAAGAAAGCCCTCTGCAAAGCCCCCTCTGTGGCCTCCTCCTGGCAGCCCTGGACACCTGTTCCTCAAGCCAGGGAAAAGCTGCTTCCCGCTGAAGAGACTCCAGAGGACACTTTGTTCACGCCTCGACTTGGGGAGAGCAATACTGCCGGGGTGTTGCCGCCTTCCCGGATAAGACACAGATCGGAACCCCAGCACCCTAAGGAGAAACCTTTTGTGTTCAACCTTGACGATGAGAACATACGGACCTCTGATGTGTGATGAAGCATAGTGCCATGGAGGGAGAGAGAGAACTCGAAAGAAGGAGGCTGTGACTCAGTTTCTCTCCTTGTTGGAGGACAGTCACAGGCCTTTATGTCACTCATATTCCTGTGGATGCTCTGTGGGAGGGAGGGGCCCATCCAGCTGGCCTTTTTTCCACCCCTTTGGTAAGATCAATGTAGTGTATTTAATTTTGGGAAATTACTAGGTTAGACCTGTAGGCCTGTTGCTTGACTATTCCAAGGTCTTCCCGGCGAGGGGTTATTTTAGCAACTCTTCTCCAGAGGAGGCTGGGAGTCCAGTTTCACCCTGACCAAGATTTATTTCCTTGTCCTTGTTTTAGTTTCTTCATTTTGTTTTCAGTCCAGGCACAAATCCTAGCCCACTGATCTGGTTTTATCTTGTTCCTGTTTATTGACTGAGGCTTGCGAAGTTGGAGGGCTTGACTGGGACACAGTGGTATTAAGATGCAGGGCCTGGAGGGCAGCCCTCAGTGTCTGCCAGGACAGGTGCGCTGGGGACTCCTCGTAGGGGAACGTATAGGGACCTCTTATAAGGTATGGGGAATAACCCAGCTATACCAACAGCACATCAGTGAGTTTTGGGAATTACTCTTATTCTCTTCTGGATGCTTTTGACCCCAGATACTATAGATGTGGGTGACAGACCTACCCACCCAATTTCTGTGTCAGGCCCCAAGAGTGGGTTTATCAGTGTTAAATGTTATGGCCATTGAGTACAGAACAGACATTTCCCTTGATATGGGATTATCTGGAATTCGTGGAGGCTGATCAGTGATAATTCACATGTGTGTTAGATCAATCTCTTCCAAAGTTTTAGATGAGCTTTAAAGTAGGTGCTGAAACGAGATGGATTCTAGTTCATCCAGCTAAGCTTTTGTGATCCATGTTTTCCAGACAGGAGAAAAGTTCTGTTTTGGCAAAGACAGAGAATCTCGAATCCTTGCCTCACAGCTCCCATGAACAGGCTGGCATTAGGCTGAATTTAAGTGCCGTGTGTTGTATGCCCTGGCAGACTCACTTTCTTTTTATTCTTTGTGTTGCCCTCTGAGTGAAGCCTTGTGTACTTCATGATCAAACCCTATAATACGATGAGGTTCCATGTACTTAACAGTGAAGCGATACAAAGATAATCTTGAGATATTTACATTTTTAATGAAATAGAAACTGGGCATAGAAACATTGATTTAGAGTTACGAGTTGCTGGCTAGAGATATCTCAGAAGAGCATAGAAGATGGGTTTCCCACCCACATTTTGGGGCATACCTTCTTCCATTTGGCAAGAAGTGTCCCTGGGAGAATTTGTCCATCCGATTTATGTGGTAAATTGCCACCAAGAACTTACTAGTTTCCCCTAAAGGAAGAGAGAACTTAGCTCATGTCTATCTTTAACTTTTATCAGGTAGATCGATTAATTATATTTTAAAAATAAAAATTAGTGACTAGGGGAAGAGACTTAAAGAAGCATTTTTACCTAAGTAAATCCCCACCCCTTCTGATTGCAAATCTAATGCAGCGGTGAAAACACTTGACGAGAACGTCGTTAGTGACATAAGAGGAATCATCTTTCTTTAAGGCAGTGTAGTTTCCCTGAAGTCTGTGTCACACTGAGAATTTTTTCTCACTGCACTGCATTGCAGCTGTCCTTAAGTTTGGCCTATTGGTTCTGGTATAAAAAAAGAAATCTACAACTGGATCTCTCCTTCTTTCTCTCTCTTCTCCCCACCCGCCCTTCTGTAAATTCTGGTGTACTTTTGTCCCCAGAAATCACTTGTTTAAGAATTATTATTTATGAGTGATTGGGATTACAGCATACTTTAAGTAGCCTGCTTTCAAGAGGCCATTCCACATTATTATAGCTCCTAACCTCTGGTTTCATCTTCACATTTTCCTCAAGAAAAGTGTTTGGCCAGTCAAAGAAAGGGCAAAATATGTGATATAGAACTAATGAAAATAAATTAGGAACTTTTGAGATCACTTCTGATCCGAAGTTAGACATGCTATCCATTGGGCCACTGGCCTGCACCCTGACATCTCTTTAAACATTTCCAGACTCATGGAAAGGATGTCATCTTTTGGTGTTTAAATTGTGACAATCTACCCATTTCTTGCTCTCTTTTATAAACTCTCTGCTAGATTACTACTGCTAATTGGCCATTGTAAGAAGCTGATATGTTTCTTATTCAGCAAGGTCTCTTTTGAGAATGTGTTAAATAAACACATATTATCTTGTATTGTATTATCTTGATAAAGGGACAACAAGGACTCTAATTAGCAAATACTTTGGAATTCCAAGTTAGAATATTGTTCACGTAGTTCCAATATAAGATAAATATAAATATCTTCAATGAAAACGAAAAGCATTCTCATTCCCAAATCGTATTTCAGAATTCCTTTTCTGTCCATATTTCTTACATTCTAGCCAGTTTTACACCGTAATCTTTTAATGTGAACCAAAGATGGTGCATATTTGACCAAAGCATTTACTTTTAAATGTATAAAATGGAACCAAATGGACAAAATAGGGTGGGAGTGCAATATAGGTTTGTGGTTAAGTACATAGGCTCTGGAATAAATCTGAGTTTTTAAGAAAACTAAAAAAGGTACTACATTTTCTCTGTGGAATAAAGACCTTCCCTGAGTTGTGCTCTTTTCAATAAGGCTTTGGAGGTGGTCTTGACCCCCCCCACTATGTGGAACAGCATGTCAGGTGGTCGTCCCTACAGCTGAACTACTTACCGTCCATTATTCTTGAAAGCTTTGATGGACTTGCTTACTCAACATCAGCTGAGGGTTAGTAAAAAAAAATTGGCCTTTTGTATTGTGAGACATCATAAGGATACCGAGGCATACATGGTGGAGATTGACCTCAGGTCAAACTATTGGAATTAAACATCTGTTTCTTCATAGAATTCTGACCTACCAAGAAAAAGAAAATAGTGTTAAGGTCCAGCTTCTTCATCTACTTGATGCAAAAGTTTTTTTTTTTCTTTCCTTTCTGCTCTGATACGGGTTGAAAGGACCCCATAAATAAATGGCAGATTCAGTAGTTGAGCAGTGGGATTTGATAGATTCCTTTCCAATGTTCACCAGATAAAGAGGCATAGGAAGGTAACACCATTTTGGAAATTGAGTTTCCCAAGTCGGCTTTATTAATAAGGTCTGAACATGCCAGAAATGGACTGGCTTATTAAATCTTGTCTATCAACATCCCCCCCCTTTTTTTTCTGAGTTCCTTTTCCTCTCTCTGTTATTGCCTGCAGCAGTCAATTACAGTCATTCGTGCTAGGTAGAGATCAAATCAAGTGAATGTTTGGCAAAAACATACTGTTTGACCTCTTCCCCCTGTGCTTATGAAGTGGCATGATTTTGTGTTTTGAACCAGCGTGTTTCAGCTGTGCAATGGCTCGCTGTCAGCGCTAAGCTGAGTGCATGGAAACTGTTATGCTTCTCCTTTTACGTGATCTTCTAATTGGTATGTAGCAAAAAATAATTTTCTAAAACTGTTTTGTTGCTTGTTTTGTAATAAAACCACGTGAAATACTGAAATACGGTTGTGTTTTCCTCACACTGACCTTGCGGCCGTGGGTGGGCCGTCTTGTCAGTGCGCCCCCGTCACTGGTTTTCTGCATTGCACGAGGAGGTCCCTGCTCCGGGTCGGGCGAGGGACCCTGGGGCGGGAGGTGGGGGATGTGTGGGTGTGTGTACGGAGGGGTCTGCCAGGCTCTGCCCCTTAAAGTTTGGGGCCGGCGGAGGCGGCACCCTGGCCGGGAGAAAGTGTTGCTCATTTTAGAGCGTTTCGGGTCCAGAGTGAAGTCACTGGAGAAGTGGAAGCGCAGAAGGAAGAGAGCAGCATGACCAGACCTCAGCTGCGGCCAGCCGCGCTCGCGCCATTTCTCCTGCTGTGGCTGCTGCCGCCGCCGGTGCCCGTCCCCGGGGCCGAGGCCAGGAGGTCCCGGGCCTCGCCACCCTGCCCCGCGGCCTGCGAACCGACGCGCTGCCCCCCGCTGCCGCCCTGCCCGGCGGGGACGCCGCCGCTGCTCGACCACTGCGGCTGCTGCCGCGTGTGCCCAGCGGCCGAGGGCGAGGCCTGCGGCGGGTCTCGCGGGCGGCCGTGCGCCCCGGGGCTGCAGTGCAGGGCGCGGTCCAGCCCCGCGCGCCCGGGCGGCGCCCGGCTCGGCACCTGCGGCTGCCCGGCGGCGGGCGCGGCCGTGTGCGGTAGCGACGGGCGCACCTACCCCAGCCTGTGCGCGCTCCGCGCCGAGAACCGCGCCGCGCGCCTCCGGGGCGCGCTCCCGGCCGTGCCGGTGCAGAAGGGCGACTGCGGCGACCCAGGTGAGCGTGACGACCGCGCGTTCAGCACACTTTTTGAACTTTCTTCGGGAGCGCAAATAAACGAGCCTAGTTTCCGTCGCACAGTCCGCGCAGGGTCCTCCCGGCTTCATTCGCCTCAGGGACGCCGTCCTGTGTTCCGGATTCCCTTTCTGCCTTAGCGGTGTCTCTTACCAGTTGCCGCCTGGTTTCTCCCCATTCACCTTCTGAACGGTCTTCCCTTTTACATTTTTTTCGGGTCAAAGTGACAGGCCTGGTTCCCGCAAGGCGTTTCCTTAGCGGCGCAGGTAACGCAGAGGAGGGGAGGCGGAAGAAAAGAAGGAGAGGGGAAAGTGCAGACGGAGGGAGGAGAGAGACGGAGCGATTTAAGAGGCGACACCTGTTACGGGCGAGGAGCCGGGCTCCTGCTGCCCTCCAGCAAGGAGCATTTCTTCGCAGGGACCCGAAGCGCAGGCCTGCTCAGGAGCAAGTACAACTTCATCGCCGCCGTGGTGGAGAAGGTGGCGCCGTCTGTGGTCCACTTGCAGCTGTTCCGCAGGTAACGGAGATGGGAGGGGACGTTAACTACCCCAGCCACTGTTTCTAAGTGCCTGCCTGCCCCAGGCCCTGCACAAGCATCATGCAGTGGTAAAAACCGCTTTGAGGAAACTGAGGCTTAAAGAGGTGGCATCATTGGTTCAAGGTTATTTAGTCAAAGAGCAACGGCACAAGGATTCTGACATCCAAATCTGAGCTTCTCCTGCGATTTGGGTGGCTGGGATTTGTTTCTCCTTCATCTCCCACAGACAAAATTTAAGGTCAGATATAAGAGCTAGTAGGCATCTTGCAAGTGATCTTGCCCAGCCCCCTTGTTTGCATGCAAGGAAACCTAGACCCAGAGAGCGGGATTAATTTGTCCCATGCCACACAGGCCAGTTGGTAGTGGAGACTAAGACAGAACCAGACCCTACTGATTCCCTCCTGCCTGGGTCGTTGATACTGTGGCGCTAGGCCCACCTTTGCACATAGTAGAGGGGCAGGTACAGCCTCTTTGCAGCAGAGGACCCATGGGTTGCTTCATGGACCAGCTCTGAAGAAGGCAGCAGTGTCCCTGGAAAAGGAGAGTTGGAACCAGCTTTCAGTCGTGCTCAAAAGAGAAGACTAGGGCGCTGTCTGTGCAAAGTCCATCTGTACGTGGAGAAAATGAAAACACAGACAGGGAAAAGCAAAATGTCTGAGAAAACTGTGATGACAGTATGTTTAAGAAATGTGAAGTTCCCATGACTCACAAACTATGGCTGGATCCCCTGATTTTCCTGTCTTCTGCTGTTGTGTTGTGGAGACAGGTTGCCTCTCAGCAGCAAGGATATTCCTGCATCCAGTGGCTCTGGGTTCATAGTGTCTGAGGATGGGCTCATTATTACCAATGCTCATGTCATCACTAACCAGCAGCGGATTCAGGTGGAGCTCCAGAGTGGGGCCCAGTATGAAGCCACTGTCAAGGACATTGACCATAAATTGGATCTTGCACTGATTAAGATTGAGCCAAATGTGAGTATTTGAGGGCTGAATCAGAGTCTGCATATTTGGGGATTTTCATTTATTCACTGATATTTTCTTTCCCACACCACATCTTTTTTTTTTTTTTGAGACAAGAGTCTCACTCTGTTGCCGAGGCTAGAGTGCCGTGGTGCTGGCCTAGCTCACAGCAACCTCAAACTCCTGGGCTCAAGCGATCCTTCTGCCTCAGCCTCCTGAATAGCTGGGACTACAGGCATGTGCCACCATGCCCGACTAATTTTTTCTATATATTTTTAGTTGACCAATTAATTTCTTTCTATTTTTAGTAGAGATGGGGTCTTGCTCTTGCTCAGGCTGGTTTTGAACTCCTGACCATGAGTGATCCTCCCACCTTGGCCTCCCAGAGTGCTAGGATTATAGGTGTGAGCCACTGCGCCCGGCCCCCACACCACATCTTTTCCATCTGGTTTATGTTTTTTTCCCCTAGTTTCTTTCTGTTCTTCATGCTCTTTTTTGTTTTCTTCCATGCCTGTCTGTACGTCCCTAACAATTTATATTAACTATTGAGCAGTCTTAATTTTTCTGCTGCAACTCCTCTTCAACAGATGCTGCTTCTTGGAAAATTGTTTCTCTGCCTAGGATACCAGAAATTATTGCCAGTAGACTCAAAGCTGCTAAGGAATACTTTGAAGTCTTTGCTACACAAAGTGTGTTCTGCACCCTAGCAGCATCAACATGTCACCTGAGAGCTTTATAGAAATTAAGAATCTCAGACTCCACTTAGATAGATGTACTGACTCAGAATCTGCATTTGTGATAAGACCCCCAGGTGCTTTGCATGTGAATTATAGTTTGAGATGTGCTGCTCTGGGTCATCTTCCCATTTGTGCCTTATTCACTTTGTTAATCTTTGAACCAAAGAAATTGCTAATGTTAGTTTATGTTCATCAGTTACCTTCCTGGAGGTTTGCTAAGAGTAAATTCTGCAAAGCAATTATTTTAGACCTCAGAGATGATCCTAATCATCTTCACAAGCAAGAGCTTGGTGGTAGTCGAACTTTTAGGAAAAAGTAGAAGGCAGTCATAGAATCTGTGTAGGAGGGTGCTTCTTAGATGGTAAGGGCAAAAATGATATTGACAGTGTCATATCTGTGTTAGACACAAATATTGGTCAATTCTGCTCTTGATTTGTTCTTTACCTTTCTGTCCTCCTCATCCCTCTTTGACCATTGCAGACTGACCTTCCTGTATTACTACTGGGAAGATCATCTGACCTTCGGGCTGGAGAGTTCGTGGTTGCCTTGGGCAGCCCGTTTTCTCTGCAGAACACAGTGACAGCAGGAATTGTCAGCACCACACAGCGAGGAAGCAAAGAGCTGGGGCTGAAGGATTCAGATATGGACTATATCCAGACTGATGCAATAATTAATGTAAGTCACTTAGGCGGTCTATCCTCAGCCCATAAGATACTGGCAGTACAGTGAGAATAAAAAGACAGAATGACCTCTTTTCTTTTTGGCCTTTGGGGATGTCTAGAGTGCAGTTAGATCCCCATGTGAGGGTTGGAATGCCATGTTGTTAGAATTCAGTCTATTTGATATGATCATTTGGCATCCTTGATATTGGGGTGGTCTCTCAGGGTTTGTTATGGAGGTCACCCCTGTGTAGAAGGTGGGGGTCCTTTTACTATTTTTTATCTATACTGACTTCACTATTGGTGATATTTTGCCTGCCTTGGAGGAACAGGAGGAGCTCATTAGAGCAGGCTGCTTTTGGTAAACCTCTTTGGGAGCTATATATAAATGACAAGGAGAAATGTATTCATTGGCTTTACTGACAGCTTTTTCAAATTCTGTCTTTAGCACGGGAATTCTGGGGGGCCTCTGGTGAACTTGGTAAGTGGCCACTTTCTTTGCTACTTCTTGTTTCTTTTTAACTCTCAAAAACTTTACACATTCTGAAATGCAGACTTGGGTGCCGCTCTTGTGTAAAGAGTTATGGAATGATGCTTTTCTATTCTTGGATCATTAGTAAATGGTTAGGAAAAATTCAAGATTGACGATGCATTTATCTTCCTGGTGTGTGATCTCATCCCACTGAGTGCACCAGGGTTCTGGCTCTGGTTTGCTTCACAGGTTTTTCTCTCCAACATGCTTTCTGTTTTCACTGGACAGTTACCAATAGCCCTGGATATTAAACCCAGATTCATGCCTGATGACCACCTGTGCTATGTAATGCAGATCCTTGAAGACCCCTGCTGCTGTATATGAACAACTGCCCCTCATCTAAAAATGCTAATTACGGAATGTGGTCCATCCAGGTTTTTAGTCTTGACCTGCTTATAGATGATAGAAAAGCCATGTATTTTATGTATTCTGTCATGTATTTTATTCTTAAATTTTATTCAGCATTTCTAGTGGAAATGCCAGGGTTTCTAGTTGCTCAAATACATGTAAAAACATAAGAGAGTGCAATGCTATTTGACACTCAGCCTGTGTTCATGCTTTCTGAGTCCCCTTGGGCTGATTGCTTTTGGTTCCTCTTTAAATATTACATTTATTTTTAGGAGAATGAATTGTGTGTGAAATGACGGACTGGTTTTTACTTATACCATTGCATGTAATTTTTTGTTTCTGCCCTCTCCCTTAGACAATGAGTTTACTAGAGCAAGCATGAAATGCAGAGTTTCAGGCCACATTTCTGACCTACCGAATTACAATCTGTATTTTAATACAACCAGAAATTGCTTTTATATCCTTTCTATTATGGCTAAGGATTGATGAAATGCATAAAGTGAAAAATACATGCTGCTTCATATCTTTAGCTGAGTAGAGCTTTGTTCCCCTAAGGTCAATTTCCCTAATTCTTCTGAATAGTTTCATCCAAGTGTTGCTGACAATCCAACAGCTTTTTGCCTTTTCCATGTTTAGTTTTAGTTTCATTTAAGTAATAAAAGGGCAAATATTCCTTGTCCTTTTATCTGTGTCAAAATTCAAACTGTGGTTCACTTTTAAACTTAATGTAATTTACTAAAGGAAAAAATGAACTCAAGATTAAAAAAAAAAAATCCTCAGTAGCCTTGAACCTTTGACCCTGAAAGGAAAGCACCTCTGCACGCGTGCATCCCCACTTCGCCATCCTGCTGCACCATTTGCCACTGCTCTCTAGTGAAGCACATTTCCTCTCGTTCCTCTGTTTTCCGACTACAGTAACTAGCTTCACTCCTTCCTCTGCTGTTCTGGTTTTGCACTGTTCAGTTTGTAAGATTTCACGACTGCATCATGTCTCCTCCCTTGCCAGGATGGAGATGTGATTGGCATAAATACATTGAAGGTGACTGCAGGAATCTCCTTTGCAATTCCCTCAGATCGAATTAGACAGTTCTTGGCAGAATACCACGAGCGTCAGTTGAAAGGTAAAGGGAGTTGGGATTTTTTTGTGCCCTCTGTGTTTATCAGGAGCACTCAATCTTTCGTGGAGACAGCCACTGGAATCCTATAAACTACTGGGACACTGGTACTCAGCTACCGTAATGGTGGTTTGGGTGGCAATATTGGAAGACTAGGCGCAAAACCAAGCATGAGTTGTACCCGGAAGTGTTTGGATTGAACTAGTCTGGAAATGAAACCCAGGGGCTGGAGGTGGGAAGGTTGGTGGGAGGAATGTATGTGCTAACGACAAAGTTTCTCTGAAGCATGTATTTCATGGCGGGCAGCCTCAAAGGGCAGCTGTAATAGCAAAGAGATTCTGGCACACAGGTGTCTTTTAAACTCTGCCAAAAGGAAAGAGCTTTTGTTGTTAGTAACACATTATCACTTTCCTTTCCAGGAAAGACTCTTTCACAGAAGAAATATCTCGGCCTGCGAATGCTGCCCCTCACTATGACGTAAGCATGTGTTTGAATATGTCCAGGCTGTTTCTTGGAGGCAGAGGCTGTAGCTGGATAATCTTAACAGAAAAGCTGAAGCATTTGGACTGCAGCTGGGTGCTCTGGGGACTGCGGGTCCTGTTTGCCTCTGCTTGCACCAGCACTGGCTGTGCACAGTGTCTTTCACTGTTGCTGCATTTTATAATGTCAGATGGTTCAGGCTTTGGCATAGAGGAACAGAATGCACCCAGGGGAAAATGATTGAGATCAGCTCGGTGACATCCTCATTGGCCCCTGGGACTCTTGAGCAGAACAGATGAAGTACCTACTAAGACTTCCAGGCTTTTCCCAGGGCTCAGAAGATTAATTCATTATGTTCCTAACCTCACTTCTCTCAGCCTTCTTCAAGAAATGAAAAGGCAAGAACCAGATTTCCCTGATGTGAGTTCCGGGGTTTTTGTGTATGAAGTGATTCAAGGAACAGCTGCTGAAAGGTAAGATAAGTGCAGGACTTTACTCGTCCACCTTTGTTCTTTTTAGATGTGTGCCATGGTAAAGGCATGCAGGATCTACATCTGCCCTGTCCAATACAGTGGCTGCTGTGTACATGCAGTGTATATTGAACACATGAAATGTGGCCAGTGTGACTGAGGGACTGACTTTTAAATTTAACTAATTTAAATTTAAAAACTGAGAAGCAATGTAAAATATTTTTCCATTAAGTGTACCTTTTTTTGTTCCTTAAGGACCGCATTTTACTTTAATCATTGAATTGTATGAGATATTACTATTCTATAGTAGTATATTGGGGGTGTGTGCTGTTTTGAGTGGATTTCAAAGACTTATATGTAATAGAGTGTAAAATACCTATTAAAAAATTTAAAATATTGCATGTTTAAATAATATTTTGGATATATTGCATTAAGATATATTATTAAAATTACTTTCATATGTTTAAAACTTTTTAAAAAATGTGGCTATTTCTACAGGATAGTGCTGACTTAGACTTGTGTACTTGTAAAGACTTTTTTTTTGGGAGGGAGGGAGGGAGGGAGATGGTTCTCTGTAGTCTAAGAAGTCCAAGAATAACTCAGGAGTTAATAGCATAAGTTTAATTTTTTGCTAGGAATTCCCAAATCTACCCTTTCAATATTACTAGTTTCAAATATTAAGTTACTAAGTCATTAATAACTATTGATTATTAGTTATAAATATTGGTTATAATGATTACTAAGTTTAATAAGTATTAATTATTTGTTACTAAGAATGGGAAGAATCCACAGTATTAAAAGTTTTAATACACATTTTAGGTATTTTAAAATCCTTTCTTTGTTTTGAGCTCTGGTTGGTAGCTCTGGCTACCACTAAGACCTGCATAATAAAGCCAAGGTCAGAACAGCCCCCAAAAGGTTCTCTAGCTGACTTCACTGTTGTTTTGAAACATTTAATAGTAACTACTGAGGAAGAGGTAGCTTGTCCTACAAACATTATTCTCCTGGGTTTCTCTCTTATTATTTCTTCATTGCCTCTCTCTGTTTCTGTTTATTTTTCAAGAGCTCAGTAATCTGTTTAGATTATGGCCACACTTTCACTAGGGGGAAAGAAACTGTAGGGCAGTGCTCAGCACAGCTAAGTGTTAGGTCTCATGTTACTATTAATAAATTTGGCTTGTCACAGCCTTTTCTAGACTTTCCTCATTCCTTCCATGCTCCACCTCCCCACTCCTACTTATTTTTAACTTCTGGTTCAAGGCCAAAGTGTTTTCTTTCGGCTAAGTCCTTGCTACTCAAAAGTAGACCAGTAGCATCAGCAGCAGCTGGAGCGTGTTAGGAATGCAGACTCACAGGCCCCACCTTTGACCCCCTGAATCAGAATCTGCATTTTTAACGAGATTCCCCAGATTATTTCCATGCACATTAAAATGTGAGAATTACTGCTGGGAGTTCCTGATAAACAGAAATCCATTATTTCTGCCCTTTACCCACTTATACCTAATAACAATTACACTAATAATAGCTGGTACTTATGAAACATTGACTATATCTGCGGCACTATTTAAAGTGTTGTATATACTTGTTTGAGCCCCCAACAGTCTTACGATATAGGTATTAATATTATTTCACAGAGGAAACAGCTGTGGTACAGAGAGATTATCTTGCAGAGTTGCATAGGAAGTCAGAGAGCACGGATGTGGACCCTGGCTTGACCCTTCTATGATCTTGCTTTCGAGGCTGTTTTTTTGTTTCTGAGAGGCAGAATGAATTAGTGGCAAGAAGATGGGTTTTCAAGTCTGAAAGACCCAGGATCAACTCCTACGTTAGTTAGCCTCTCACAAGTTGTGTGACATGGGAAAGGTCATTTATCCTGTCTGAGCCTTAGTTCCTCATATTTGGTGTGTAGTCAGCACTCAGTAATAACTTGGAGGTTTCTTTCTTTTCTTTTTTCCTATTCACAGAACTAGTATTATGAATTCTTTGTGCACACTTGTTCCAAGTCATCCTCCTAAACTGTCCTTGTTCTAAAGGCGTTTTCTGCTTTTAGCTCTATACTCAAGCTTCTCTTTGTATCCACTTGCTTTAAATTTCCGACTTCTTTTAAAACACCACACATCTTTATAATCCCACCACATTGTCAGTCTTCCTTTGGCTTTCCATTTCCCTTAAATGGGGTCTCCTGGAGTCATTTAATTTGATGTTCCTCCTCCAGCCTGTTTTTACCGTTAAGACTAATCATTAGCATGGCTATGTAGTTATAGCAGTGTTTGGTATTTGGAGCAAGTTTCTTCTTCTAGAATATATATTCAATGTGAAGCAATGACATAGGACACAACTTTGGGGGAAAGGGAGCCTAGAGCCAGAGTTTTAAATATTTAAAGTCAGGTTGATTGGTTTTTGATTTACTGGAAGCAGAACTTCTATAATGCAGCTCAGTACACTTTTCTGTGCATGAAAATGGGCAAGTATGTGGGCTGTCAAAATAAAACTGACCAAAATATGACCTTGTCTGGGGAAAAATGGACTGCTTGGGCTTTTCACTTGTGCTGGTGAGACTGGCAGTGTGCCTGAAGTTAACAGAAGTTAGAGATTAATAGAAATTAACAGCTAAACTTCCCATGCCAAACCATGCCAAACCAAATCCAGTAAATGGGAAGAGTAAACTTCTTACGTGGTACTGATAGGATATTAATTTTATAAAGGTCAACAGGACTGTTGTCCTTCAGGTGATTTTGCAGCATATTTTAGAACAGCCCTCAGATTGGGAAGGATTGAGGCTATTTCTGGTTACCCGGTTTGTATGTTTAATGCCAGCAAAACAGTAATGCCTTGAAAAAAAACCTCTTCTTACTATTTCATGGTCCTTTTTTTTTCCTTTCCCTTTCTAGCTCTGGGTTGAGAGACCACGATGTAATTGTCAGCATAAATGGGCAACCTGTTACTACCACAGCTGATGTTATTGAAGCTGTTAAGGACAATGATTCCCTTTCCATCACTGTTCATCGGGGAAGACAAATTTTGTTCCTGACAGTCACACCTGAAATAATCAATTAAGTCTTGCTGTAAAGAGAGATTATTTAACAAAACCAAAGTTATATTACCTGGTTTGTATTGAAGATGTGCCAACGATGGCAAGGGGTTTTGGAATCTCTTTCTGATGAGGGAAAAGAGATGCTTTGAACACACACACACACACACACACACATTCAGGGATCTTTAGGTTGGGGGTGCTATACTGCTGTGAAGAAGCCTTACTAAGCCAAATGGAAGAAGGAAATGGTGCCAGGAAGTCTGGGGAACTGATAAAATTTTATTTAAAGATAGGAAAGTAAAAAACAGGCACAGTTTCTAATTTAACCTTGACAGAGGGAAGGGACACTTTAGTATTCTAGACCTCTATAGGCACAAACTAGATATATAACACACACATACACAAACAGATCTATCTACCAAATATTAAGAAACAACCCGAATTGAGTGTAGAGATAATCAATTTTTTAATAATACTCTTTTGGTCAATGAGTTTTTGAGGTTGTATCACATTTGGCTTGAGTTTGTGGATATAGTAGATTGGCATCATTTAGAAGTCAAATTGAAACTGACAATTGCAGATTGTCACACAGAAATATTACTCATGATTCTCAAATTATCACACTAGCAATGAAAACAACTTTTGTCTTCAGCAGCTTTTCTGACTCTGAGAAGGCCTCCTTCCCCTGTTCAAGTTCTAACTAGGCCTGACCCTGCTTAGCTTCTGAGATCAGATGAGATCAGGCACATTCTGGGTGGTATGGCCATAGACAAGAAGGGCTTCTTTTATAAAACAGCTTCTTTAATAATTTACAGACGTTTAGCTTTTTACCCAAGCTCTTCCTCCTGGTAATATTAATGATTTCGAGTCTTGGAGCTGCCAAAGTTTTTTTTTTTTCTTTAAAGGAAACAACTTTTGATGGGGTTTGTGAATATTCCTAGGAGATTTTTAAAAAGGTGTGGAATGAAGCAGGACTTGATAAGGTTTAAAGGTTTATTTTGGGTAAGATTTAAATTTAAAAACAAACAAACATGGCATCCTTGAGCCTCCTTAAATTCTATGTAGAATTTTACATGTATGTGTATCTTTCTGGGGAGTAAGTCTGGTTTCTTTATGATCCATGACAATTTAAAATATGCTGACTTAGGGTACAGAGATTCTGAATTAAAAGTCTACCAATTGTTACTGTTATAAGTAAGGTAAGGTCAGTGTGGTACAGAACTTTCAAGACAGAACAGAATAATCTGTTCTAATTTTTTAAACCATTGCTACTTTTAATAATATAAGAACAGTGATCATATTAATCAGGGAGGATAAAGCAGAAGTTCTTAGGAAAGCTGCTACAAAATGATAAAATATATCCAGGGAAGTTATTTTAACTGTGATTCTTGGTCTCTTAGTCAATTATCATGAGATAAACGTTGAGTAGTTCTGCCTTGATTGTTTCCAGAATTTGTAAGTTATTTTGAATAGCAGGCTTTTAGTTTGACTTGGCCACAAAGTCCACCTTTTATTTTATATGTAATAGTTCTTTCAACTTAGATTGCAAAGGATGGGAAGCAATTTTTAAAACTTATAAACTACTTACATTTCTTTTATTCCCAGTGATTTGGAAATGCCAAAGCTTGGCTGTATCTCTTTCTGACTGCTGTAGCCCACAGCGAGAGCCTTTAGTACCACGCTTATTCTGAGTTCTGAATGTGTTCAGTTTCTCTTTGTCCCCATAAATCACATCCTAGTTCCACCCTAGTATTCAATATCCTTTAAGTAGGAATGTGTTTTTCTTTCCAAGGGCATGAGGCTCCTCACTTTATCTTACCTAATCATGAATAATAGTTTTACAGAAACTTGTATGAAATCTTTTTTTTATCAGCCCACAACATGGGCTCCATAAACTGACAAATACTAATATTTAGAAAGGACAGTTCTGCCAAGAGGAATAGCTCAACTCACATACATGTCTGCTACTGTGTTGGTTCTCAAAACATAACTGGAATGAAGACATTATTGTACTGCATATTCTGCTTCTGGAGCATAATAATGGTGACACAACAGGGTTTATTAATAGAGTGGTTCATTGCAAATGCCTAGCTTTTGGCAAAACAAATACCATTTTGAGTTTCACTCTCCCTACTGAAAATACTCATACAGCACTCCAGGGTGGCAGAATTTATTGTGCAATTTAAATTTGGAAAGTCAGAACTTCAGTGTGTATTAAAATCCATGGCCATTTCTACTTCTGCTGAAGATTTTCATTGGCTTAGCTTCAGGTCTCTTCTGCATGAAGACTCGGGGTCACGAAAGGCTTGTGGATAAAAATTTCACTTTACTCATCCTGTTAGGTCCACTTGCTTCAAGAGACTGCAGATACAGCAATGTACACAAATAAAGACTTTGGAAACCCTTCCGCAGCTTATGAGTTAGTTGCTATCCTTTATGTTTTGTACACGAGGAAAGGTACAACACATACTTTGCTTGTCATTTCTAGTCTGCAAGGTGAACTCAGTGTCGAGAATCCAAAGTCCAAAGAAGCCTTCTTAACCAAACTGGTTCCCTCCAAACAGGGAAAGTAACGGTCGCGTCTGATATCAAAGAAGAGTTTTGAGCCTGCAGAGAATAATTCAGAAAGCAGAGCTTCCACCTGCCTCCCTGGGCCCCGACAGCAGCTCTTTTTAGTAAACAGTGCACCAGTTGCTGCCATCACTTGGCATCAACCCTCCAGTAATGAGCAAAATAAGGTCAACAAACCACCAAATCCCAAGTCCTCCGAGAGTCAGCAGCTTCCCTACTGCTGTGCCAGTGTGTCCCAGACAGAAACGGTCCACTCCAAAACATCCCAGGAAGAAGGAGTAGAGTAAAGTGGTTATGAAGTAGTGTCCAGTATACCTAGACAATAGGAATGAAAAGGAAGATGTCTTACTGCATGAACATTAAAACGCTTAAGATTAATGAATTTAACATAAAAGAGCAGATAGTATAGCAGTCCCTCTGTGGCCTCTTACCCTCCGTTTTGTATTCTTTTATGAGATGGCCAGTCAGGTGCAGCCACAAGAGGAGAGGCTCAGAAAAAACAAAGTTTATTACACTCATGGGTCCTAGAGACGGGAGATACGGCCTACCATGCAGGGCTTTGTGGGAAAGACGCCATGGTGGTAAGAAGACAGGAATGAGGGGAAGGTTTAGGTCACTGCCTTTACAGGTTTCTGTAGGGAAAGGAAAGGCAGGGCAGAACAAATAGTTTAGGATTGGCTAGTTTGAATAATTTCAGCAAGGTTTAAACAGCAGGTGTGGTCCCTTTTTACCTGGCACCTGGTCCTGAGATGATTAAGGCAGAGGAATATTGTTTCCTGGCACGTACAGGTTAGATACCAGAAGTATGTCTCTAGGCTAGTTTGCCTATCAAAGACATGCTCCTGGCTAGGCCCTTTGCTATCTCTAAGAAACAGCCTCAGCCTCAGGAGGGGCAGTTTTTCCCCAATCAGAAAGGTTTTTTAAGATGTCAAGCATCATAATACAAAAAAAAAATAAATAAAAATAAAAAAAATTAAAAAATTTTAAATACACCCTCTTAGCCCCTACTTTTCTCCTCTGCCAAAATTGGTCTGGGGTCTCAACAGAGTACTTGCTAAGATATGGAGGACCTCTAAGAACAAGTATTGACTTTTGCAGAGTTGGATTGGACAAGAAATTATCAAGCCCATTTGCACGACAGGCATCTTGGTAGGAGTGGAGTCTGGCCTCCCACCCTCCCCTACAGAGGCTCCCTTCCTGAGGCTCAGGTGGCTTCCTGAGTGTAGTTCTCTGAGGAAGCACTGTCCTTAAATGAACACTTGGTCTCCGTACACCTTTGCTGCTATTTTGCAGCAACTAAAAGTGAGTACTTCTCCATAAAGCTTTTGTCCTTATACTGATGACACAGCTGCAGTTACTCTAATATCACTAAACATAGCCACTGACTCTTGCAGTTAGCACTCTGCGTGAGTAAATTCTGTGCCTTCAAGCAGAATTTACAGAAATGACCCTGGTCTTTTAACTTTAAGATAAACTGATTTTCAGAGTAAGAAGCCCACCTCCACTTTTCATAATAAAAGCTTTATTCCTAAAATACCAAGGCAATTTTCATAGGATTTTATGCCTTGCATAGGAATTGTGGAGCTAGATCATCTGCCTCAACTCCTTCATTTTGTAGATGAGGGAAAGACTCTGAATGCTCACAGGCACTTAGGGAAAGAGGCATTTTGGACTTAGGACTTCTGATCTCAAGTCCAGCGTCCTCTCTACTATAAACTCACTGCCTCTGTCAATGGATTATGCACAATAGTAGTCACATTCCCTCTTTAACACTTAAAAAGTCCCATCAAAAAATGACAAGGAAAATGGCTCTACCTCCACCCAATTACCAACTACTTCACTCAAAGTAACACTTACTTTATACAAGGTTTATTTTCTCGTAGGAAGGTCCTAGGACTGGCACACTCAATTCCATCCAATGCCCGGCACTGGACTGAAGTGTGTTCCACATCACTGTAAGCCTGTCCACCGAACTGTGCAATAACCACAAAACCAAAACAAACCAAACTCAACAAAGCAAGTAACACAAAATATATCTTTACATTATTTAATAAAAGCTGCGTGAGGACTATCATTATTCTAACAAGGTTGAGGTAAAGCTGTGCTCAAGAAAAAGGAATTTAGCGACTTATTTCAAGTGATTTTAGGTTAGTTCATCCTAAATGTACATTGTTTAAATAAACAACTGCTTTTTTCTTCATGACTTGCTTCTTCAATAACATAGTAAAAAAAAAAAACCCATAATTTCATTAAATGCCATTTAGAAGAGATGGACACAATATTAATACTTTAATTATCCTACATTTACAGAAAAAGGACCACAAAACTGAACATTTGGGAATGAGTATTTAAAAAAGTCATTGTGTGTTAGAGATCTGTTTTATATTCATTATAAATTAGCATAATTAGGTAAGAACTCAGGATGTCATTTGTCTCAGGACTTCATTTAGAGCCCATGAATGTGAGATTATCAGGCATCTGTAGTACATCTACAGTGTAAGTTTAAATTGCAGCAAAAAATTTCAGAACTGGGCCTCTTACCCTTTGCTTAACTGAATTCTAGCAAAGAAAACACAACTGTACATTTTTTATTGCCACTTTGTGTTTTATTAATATTTTCATTGGAGTGTTACTCAAAGGGAAGGGATTGGGAAAAAAGGATGCCTCCTCCTCATACCTCCACACCTCTCCGCTATCAAATCAGGTGACTGAGTGCTGTCAGTTCTTTAGGACTTCTGGGTGAGGTGAGAGTTTGAGTGTTTTTATACGATAAACTTAGGTTTTCTTTTCTTTTCTTTTCTTTTCTTTTCTTTTCTTTTCTTTTCTTTTCTTTTCTTTGAGCAGAGTCTTACTCTGTTGTCCAGCTAGAGAGTGCAGTGGCAGCCTCATAGCTCACTGCAACCTCAAACTCTGGGCTCAAGTGATCCTCCTGTCTCAACCTCCCAAGTAGCTGGGACTATAGGTGTGAAGCATAACTGGCTAATTTTTCTATTTTTAGTAGAGACAGAAGTCTTGCTATTGCTCAGGCTGGTCTCAAACTCCTGAGTTCAAGCGATCCTCCAGCCTTGGCCTCCCAGAGAGCTATGATTATAGGCGTGAGCCACTGCGCCTGGCCAGGATAAATTTAGTTTTTAATTAAAATAGGCAAAAGTGAGTGATCTCTATACAATGTTAGCTCCAACTTCTATCAGTTATTATCAACAGAACAAAATTTCATAATATTTAAAATATTTCTCTACACATGATTTTAGTATGACTTGCCTTTTAAATTTTATTACTGTCAGGTCTATTCCTCTGTGTCTGATTCATTACATTTTTTTTTTAATTGGGGGAAAACTACAAAGCATTTACAGTACAATGTTTACAGTCACAATTTGTAGTGAGCTGATTTCCCAAAATATATTACCACTCAAGTTGACTTATCTTGTTACATTCAAAAACCTACTCTGTC
>CAUYRT010016824.1:0-19530 GCA_963574885.1 Lepilemur ruficaudatus
TATGACACACACCTAATTCAGAACAGTGGTTACCACTGGAGGAGAAGAAAGGGAAACAGAATTAAGAAGAATTATGAAAGGGTCATCAACTGTATCAATTATTTTATTTCATTAAAAAATCTGAAGAAAAACAGCAAATTTCAGTAATTAAATCTGGGTAGTGAGTTTAAGATTTTCTGAACTCCTCTTCATGTTTAAAATGTTTCATATTTTTTAAATAATATGAAGAAAGAACACTTATATACACTCTTGTTGCAGAAAAGTATGCCATAAAAAACAGAAAT
Organism: Lepilemur ruficaudatus; assembly: GCA_963574885.1. Taxonomy (NCBI): domain Eukaryota; kingdom Metazoa; phylum Chordata; class Mammalia; order Primates; family Lepilemuridae; genus Lepilemur; species Lepilemur ruficaudatus. The sequence goes on from CAUYRT010016824.1 coordinate 285, forward strand.
CACAAAATAGATTATAAGCTTTTTCCTTTTTTTTTTTTTTTTTTTTTAGACAGAGTACCACAACTATGTTGCCTGGGCTAGAGTGCTGTGGCAGTAGCCTAGCTCACAGCAACCTCAAACTCCTGGGCTCAAGCAAGCCTCCTGCCTCAGCCTCCCGAGTAGCTGGGACTAAGGCATGCACTATGCCCAGCTAATTTTATTTATATATATATGTATACCTATATACACACACATAGTTGTCCAGCTAATTTCTTTCTATTTTTTTACTAGAGACGGGGTGTCTTGCTCTTGCTCAGGCTGGTCTCGAACTCTTGAGCTCAAATGATCCACCCGCCTGGGCCTCCCACAGTGCTAGGATTATAGGCATGAGCCACCACGCCCGGGAGATTATAAACTTTCTCTAAATAAACATTTTAATATTCCATACAGAAAAGTATCATAAATAAGGTTGAAAGGGAAATACAAACTTGGAAATAATGTTTGAAACACAAAAGGTTAATCCCTAAAATATAAAGAGTAATCTTTTGGGGTACAAATTGCTCCACAAACTAATCCAATGAACTTTGTCTCCTTTGAAGAGAGAGTTTCTGAGGTCCCTATTTTTTTTTTTTTTTTTTGAGACAGAGTCTCACCCTGTTGCCCAGGTTAGAGTGCCATGGCATCAGCCTAGCTCACAGCAACCTCCAACTCCTGGGCTCAAGTGATCCTCCTGCCTCAGCCTCCCGAGTAGCTGGGACTACAGGCATGCACCACCATTCCTGGCTAATTTTTTCTATATATATTTTTAGTTGGCAATTAATTTCTTTCTATTTTTAGTAGAGACGGGGTCTCACTCTTGCTCAGGCTGGTTTCGAACTCCTGACCTTAAGCGATCCTCCCACCTCAGCCTCCCAGAGTGCTAGGATTACAGGCGTGAGCCACCGCGCCTGGCCTGAGGTCCCTATTTGATATATGTTCTTATCCTAGGAGAGCTCGTCCCAACTGGCTTATTCCCTGGTTCCCTCCAGCAAACTACCCTGCCTTCAGTGTATGCCTAACATATAAGTTCATGGATCTCTTCCAAGTTTCTTTTCACCACAATCTCTGTTCTTAAAAGTGTCTGTAGGTTTGAACTTCTGCACCCTCCATTGCAAATGAAGTCAGTTCCTTTGGGCAGAGATTAGGAGTGATCTGTTTTATGGACTGCTTCCTCCCCAGGCAATACCTCTGAGTTAGGACTCTGGAGCTGGGAGTGAAACCCCCATTCTAGGAGTTGAGTGCTCAGTGGTAGGGGGACAGAAGCCTGAGGCCCTCTCAGCTTTTCTCTCCTGGCCTGGAACCACCGCCTCAGGAGCCAAGGAAAAGGCAATTAGGGCCCAGTATTCTCAGCATGCCACACCCAACGTAGAGCCTCCATTCTACAGGTGGGGATGGGCTGGAGGGACACCCCCACCACACACACACACACACACACACACACACACACACACACACACAAACTCTCAGATGCACTCACCTGGGACTCAGCCTCAGCAACAGGTAGCTCTGGGCAGGATGAGAAATGCTAACATTATGCTCCTCTGGGAAGAAAGCTTTCCAACTAAAAGCTGGAGGGAGAAGGAGCCCTGTGTTCTCAGATTGGGCAGTTTGGAGTGGAGTCTCCACCTTGCTGAGCTGAAAATGGGGAGGGAGCCATCTTGCGTCAAATAATAGACTCGGGTATTTTCTTCAATTCTATATTCCAGTTCACTTAATAACTCTTCAGCTGTGTCTGACCAGTTGTTTACCTTGCCTGCTGAATACCTAACTGGAATTATTAAATTTTCCACTTCAAGAAGTCCTATTTGTGAATCAACTTAAGTATCCATCAAATGGATAAACAAAATGTGTTCTGGTCTGACGTCAGATCCAAAAAAACAAACGAACAAACAACCAAAAAAATGCGGTATATATACACAATGGAATACTATTTAGCCATAAAAATAGGGAAATCTTGTCATTCACAACAAATGGATGAGCCTGGAGGAAATTATATTAAGTGAAATAAGCCAGGCAGAGAAAGACAAATATTGCATGATCTCACTCATATGTGGAATATAAAAAAGTTGACCTCATAATAGCAGAAAATAGAAGGGTGGTTACCAGGAGCCAGGATGGTTGGGAGGTAAGGGGGAGTATTGAGGAGATGTTGGTCAAAGGACACAAAATTTCAGTTAGGAGAAATAATTTCAAGAGATCTATCACGCAATATGGTGACTATACTTAATAACAATATATTGCATTCCTGAAAAATAAGAGAAAGTGAATGTAGACTGTTTTCACTATAAAAATAACTACATGATGTAATGCATATGTTAATTAGTTTGATTTAGTCACTCCATAATGGATATATACTTTAAAACATGTTGTACATGATATATACATACAATTTTATCTGCCAATTAAAAAATTAAAAACAATAAATTTTATAAAGAAGTTCTGGCCAGGCGTGGTAACTCACACTTGTAATCCCAGCACTTTGGGAGGCTGAGGCAAAAGGATTGCTCGAACCTGGGAGTTTGAGACCAACCTGGACAACAGAGTGAGACCTTGCCTCAAAAAAAAAAGTTCTATTTGCATCTTTTTCAAACCTGTCTGGCCCTGTCACTTTTGATAAAATCTTATTTCTTTAAACATATTAAAATAATTATTTTACATTCTGTACCCTTAGAATTTCACCCTTTTCAAAAAACTCTTTCTCGGCCAGGCGCGGTGGCTCACACCTGTAATCCTAGCACTCTGGGAGTCCGAGGTGGGAGGATCGCTTAAGGTCAGAAATTCGAAACCAGTCCGAGCAAGAGCAAGACCCAGTCTCTACTAAAAATAGAAAGAAATTAATTGGACAACTAAAAATATATAGAAAAAATTAGCCGGGCATGGTGGCGCATGCCTGCAGTCCCAGCTACTCGGGAGGCTGAGGCAGGAGGATTGCTTGAGCCCAGGGGTTGGAGGTTGCTGTGAGCTAGGCTGACGCCATGGCACTCTAGCCCGGGCAACAGCGTGAGACTCTGTCTCAAAAAAAAAAAAAAAAAAAAAAAACTTTCTCAGGGAAATTTTCATCTATATACTAAAGTAGAGAGAATGGTATAATAATCCTTCATGGAGCCTTCACTTAGCTTTAAATACTACGAAGTCATGGCCAATCCTCTTTCATCTATACTCCCAGCAACCCACTCACCTCCTCCAGGTAAGTATAAAGCAAAACTCAGGTATCCTATAATTTGCCCATAAATGTTTCAGCATGTTGCTGTAAAATGGCTCTTAAAAAAAAAATCTTTTCATACTAAAAACTTTCAATACTATCCTTATTATCAAATATCAAGTTATTATTTAAATGCTCCCAATTATCTCTCTTCTTTTTTTACAGATTGTTATTGGTCAAGATCTAATCATTGTAATTGGTTGATACTCATCTTAAGTATATTTAAATTTATAAATTTCATTCCACCTCTTTACTTTTTTCTTGTAGCTTGATGAAAAATCCAGCAGTTTGTCCTAGAGTTTCCCACAGTCTGCCCTTTGCTGATTGCAAGTCCATTGTATTAATTAACATATCCCCAATATTTCCTTTAAATTGAAAATGAGATCTGGAAGTTCGATCAAACTTAGATTTAATTTTCTATTAACACTATGTCATATGTGGTGGTATATTTTTTTCAGGAAGCATATTAGACTCAGTTTTCCTGGGAAAGAAACTCTAAGATTTACAGGCATTTTTCTCCCTTCCACTCAAGGCCAACTTGCCTTAACAACTCCTCTTTTTTTCTTTTTTAGACAAGGTCTCACTCTGTCACCTGGGCTAGAGTGCAGTGGCGTCATCATAGCTCACTGCAACCTCAAACTCCTAGGCTCAATCGATCCTCCTGCCTCAGCCTCCTGGGTAGCTGGGACTATGGGCGCACACCACCACGCCCTGCTAAGTTTTCTATTTTTCGTAGAGATGGGGTCTCGCTCTTGCTCAGGCTGATTCCAAACTCCTGACCTCAAGCAATCCTCCCACCTCTGCCTCCCAAAGTTATGAGCCACTGTGATTACAGTCACGAGCCACTGTGCCCTGCCCATTATTTACTCTTGATGTCCTAAGTACTGGCTCTGCACCTCCCTAATTGCTCCTAGTGCACACGTGTGCACACACCTACCACACGTGTGTGCACACACAGTGACGGATGAGCTTGCTCTTTGTCAAGAAAGCATTCCAGGGATAGTGAGCACTCTGTTGAATCAGAGTCCCAGGGCTGGGGATGTTATCTAGAGGTCACTCCTTCTAGTTTTCTGCTGGTGGATAAGAATACTGCTTGGCCAGTCCAGATGGGAGAGTGTTTAGGAGGACTAGGCAGACCACTGGACCTAGGGTCAGAAAATCTACTTTCAAGTCTAGTCTCTACCATTTCCTCTCCGTGAGCCCATGGGCCAACTTTCTAAGCCTCACCATTTTCATTTGTTAACTGAGAACAATATAGGTTCTATGTATTCACAAAGTTGAGCATCAAATAATATACATCTTATGAAAATGGTTTTAAAGCATCTATCAATAAGGTGGTATCAATGTCATCATCACCCTCATCATGATGAGTCCTTTATGAATTTTCACTATATGAAAATTCTTATTGCTTTTCTTTCTATAATACAAACCTCTATCCTCCTCATTTTCTCTTCTGTTAAGATGCTTATGTTCTACCACATATCTCTTGGTGTTAATCTTGCTGTCTCATAGGAGTGTTTATTTGCTTACCTGGGTTAATTGCTTAATAAGGCTTCTACACACATTTTTGTGGATCAAGAGATCTCTTCCCTGGTGTTAAACATGAAGCAATTATTCCAAAATCAAGAAGAAAGAGCTCACAGAAATGCAAGTGACATGACTACTGGATGTTACATGGCCAATAAAATAAAGTTTTCTCCTTTGTTTAAATATTATTCACACTGGTTTATGGGTCACGCACTCATTTTCTGCTGTTTGTTGCCCATGTATAAGGCAGGTCAAGCTCTCGCATAAGAAGATATGCAGGGATAGGGGTGCTGATGCCTTTAGCAACTTCACCCCCCGACCCCCAAACCTTCTTTCTCCTTCTTCAAGTAAGTTATTTTCACTGGCCTTTCTATGACCTGATTCCATCTCACGATGGCACCTGTGTGTGTCTGTCTGCAGCCTGACCTACCAGGAGTCTGCAGTCCCAGACAAGTCATTTGTGTTTCTGTATAAGGCAAGTCTCTGAGAGGCCTTGTGAATTTCAGAGGCCACACAGTTTTCTATAATCTTGTATTGGTTTTACTTCTCAGAAAACTGGCTGCCTGCTTTTGTTTCCCTCTTATCTCCCTATATGTATATAGCCTTTACCTTTTAAGTAACAGGAATTAAATTATCAAGAAACTGGCATGCCTACCCCAGGCAGCACTGGCTTTGCTGTTCTCATGTCCCTGCCTCAGTTACTTCTGGTGTCCTACATCCATCTTTATTAACCCATGTTCTCATCTGCACATGTATGAATTATTATGCAATTACACAGGCTTATAAGCATTCATGTGTGCAGGGCTTTTGTTTGAACTATCCGCAGTTTGCAGGATGTTGTGGAACTGAGCCCAGTACAAAAAAGAATGTCCACGTGCCATCAGTCATGGTGAGACTATGTTTCACTATGATAGCCCCCTGGAACAGGATTCTGTTCTGTCCTCTTTTCTTGGCATCTTTCTTGGAACCTCCTTGGCAGATTCGGGGCTATATACATCCCCTTTATAAAATGAAGGTGCCCCCACAGTGCTTAGCTTTGGTGGCTTCTCTAGTTTCCTCAGCTGTGCTCTTCCCACTAAGGTTTTACCACTAACTTTTAGCCATTTGGCCAGAGTCATACCATCACGTCCCATCTCCATCTGCTGGCCTCCAGTTTTCAGGTTTCTTTCCTGCTGCTCTCAAAGAATTTCAGAGCTCCTCTGCCTCTTTTCCCCTCTCTTTCCTGATGGTTTTGTGAGCTTGCTGGGGACCAACATTTACTATTCCACTGACCTTTGTTTTTACTTATGTCATTGACTAGATATTTTGAAACTCATTTCTCATCTTTCGCCATACCTCATATTCTCTGACCACCTCCATTATATCTTCACAGCTTCGTGTCTCCTGTTGAACATTCTTTTTGTCCTTATGGTGACTCCAGCCTCTGCTTGTCTTCCTGTTTTCCCATCACCATCAGTGTTCTTCACTCTTTTCTCTCTCTAGGCTTCTTCCCCTTAGCCCAAAGATTTACTCAGTTTACCTACCCACTGATCCTGTCCCGCCACCAACTTGTTCATCACCTCTAACCTGCCAACCTGTATTTTCCTTTCCTTTATTTCCACACTTTTTAAAAGAGTAGACAAAGGCCGGGCGCGGTGGCTCACGCCTGTAATCCTAGCACTCTGGGAGGCCGAGGCAGGTGGATAGCTCAAGGTCAGGAGTTCAAGACCAGCCCGAGCAAGAGCGAGACCCTGTCTCTACTATAAATAGAAAGAAATTAATTGGACAACTAAAAATATATGTAAGAAATTAGCCGGGCATGGTGGCACATGCCTATAGTCCCAGCTACTTGGGAGGCTGAAGCAGAAGGATCACTTGAGCCCAGGAGTTTGAGGTTGCTGTGAGCTAAGCTGATGCCACGGCACTCTACAGCCCGGGCAACAGAGTGAGACTCTGTCTTAAAAAAAAAAAAAAAAAAAAGAGTAGACAAAAAGAGATACAAAGGAGTGTGTGTGAGTATTATATTAAGGTAGTCAGAACCACTAATCCTACAATCTGGTTTCTGTCCCTATCATTTTGGAAATTTTTCAAGATACTCTGGCATCATCAACATTTCTGCAGCAGTCAACAATGTTGGCCACTACTTTCCCTTAGAAACTTTACTTCTTATCTGTCATGTCATTACAGTCCCTGGGTTTGGGGATATTTAATCAATCCCTCTCTTTTTCCTTTTATGGCAACATCAGCTTCTTACTACCCTCTAATTGTAGTTATTCACCAAGAGTTTTCCAGCCTTGGTCCTCTTCTCTCTTTTCATTTTCTCGCCAAATGGTTCTATCTGTTCCTGTGGTTTCAAACCCGGCCTCACTGTCGTCGACACCAGCGTCTACATTCACGTCCAGCCTTTCCCCCACGTCTCATCCTGCATTTCCACCACAGTGTCTGATTGCACCTCAAACCCGAGGGGAACAAAGTAGAACTCGTTATTGTCTCTCTAAATATTTCCTCCCACATTCTGTTTTTATCTGTTCTTGGCACTTTGATTATTGTAGTTACCCAAACGTTTGAGCGATACTTGAGTTTTGTTTCTCCCTTCATTTTCTCATTAACTGGGTGAAAAAGTCCTGGGGATTTTTATTTCTACTACTGTTGTCCACTAAACAACCACTGCCCCTTTTTCATCTACTTTAAGGAACCTCAATATTGTCAAGGCAGCACCATATTCGGGCAGGGAGCTTCCTTCCCAATGCGAGGAAATTAGCCACAAATAGTCTAAGCCAAGCGTGGTAATCCCATTCTCTGCGGATGTGGACTGATATAGAGATGAGCATGTGATCCGGTTCTGACCAATAAGACAAAGAGGTGTTTGCCAGGAAGCTTCTGGGAAGGATTTTGCACTTATAAAAAGAAAGATAGTAAGGAGACCTCCCCCCCACTTCTTCCTGCCCTGACTGCAGTTGTCTTGGAGCTGCTGCAGCTGCCTATGACCAGTGACAAAAAGCCCACATGCTGAGGAGGACAGTGGAGAGGAAAGACAAAAGAAGCCGGGTCCTTTATGGTGTTGTTTAGCCACCGTAGTGATTTTGGAACCACCTACTTCTAGACTTTTCCTCTGAGAGGTAATTAAGTGTCTTTGTTTTTCTAAAACCGGTGTTAGTCATTAATCTGTTACTTGCAACTGAACACATATTCATTTTGATAAGACTTCCAAAATCCCTTTCAGATCTTTTGAATTTTAGAAAATTTCTCTTGATTCTTCATAGAACTCTTCTCAATTTGCAGTTATATATTTGTTTGACTACCTGTTTACTGCTAATATCCCTTATTAGACAGTACTAGGGAGATAGGATCCTTTTTCTTTTTAAGAAGGCAGGGTCTCACTCTGTTGCCCAAACTAGAGTGCAGTGACATGATTATAGCTCAGTGAAGCCTGGAATTCCTGGGCTCAAGTGATCCTCCTGTCTCAGCCTCCCAAGTAGCTGGGACTATAGGCATACGCCATTATGCCTGGCTAATTTTTACAATTTTTATAAGACTGGGTCTCTCTATGTTGCCCAGGCTGGTCCTAAACTCTTGGGCTCAAGAGATCCTCTTGCCTCAGCCTCTCAAAGTGCTGGGATTACAGGCACGAGCCACCATGCTTACACCTTTTCTATCTTAATCTTGCTGTCTCCCTAGTACATAGCATAGGATCTAGCATTGAGTGGCTGCTCAGGAAGTAATTATTGAATGAATAAATGAAAAAACAAAGGAAATAACTGATGCCTGGGAAATGAATTGTTTTTCAGATAACATATGGAGGCTGAGTGGAGAGTGTTATTTTCATTATTAATAATATAACAGGAGATGATTCAGATATGGCACTTGACCCTTTAAAATTGAAGGCCAAGGAAGTGAGTGTGTGTAGTCCCACTGGCTGAAGGCCCAGAAAATAGAAGGTTAGAGATTGGGATGAGGTCAGACATTGGAGATGCCAGCATCTGAATAAAAGTTCAAACGTGACCCTAAGACTAGTCTAACCTCTTGTCTCTAGTAGCTAATTTTTCTACACTCAACAGTGATGGGGGAGGTACTCAAACCATTTTTATCTGGTAACAGATGAGCATATTAACCAAGATTAGCCCAGGCAATTGGATAGCCATACTCTTTTAAGCTGCATTCCAAGTCTGATTACTTTTTTCAAACAACAATTAGTGACAAATGGAAACTGAACTCTAAGCCTGACCAGCTACTCTGAGCACTGCAGAAACCAAGCCTTCATTCCGGGGAGGGAGGCACCACTTTGCTTAGTGAACTTGTCCCTTCAGCATGTCTTCTGAATTTATCTCTGTGATGAGCCCGTGCCTCCTCCACATCCCCCATGTGGCTGCCTTCAGATTTTTTCATTATTAACTTCTTCTTTCTTAATTTCTTCCTTGCATAACCCCAGCCCACAGAGTTCTTTCCTTTACCTTCAATTTTATTAGCATTTATTGTCTGTACTTCTAAACTGATTCTTTGATATATGTACTCCTCTATTGTAAGCCAATTCTTTAATTGATTTCCCCAACAAAATTGAAAGCTGCTTGAGCATGGGAACTGGTGTACCCAAGTCTATGGGATGCACAGCACCTTATAGATGGTAAGTTTCATGTGGCTGCTTAGAGCATAAATGGTTTAAAACAAAAATTGAAATCATCAAAACTTGGTGAAAGAAAAGAAAGCCATTAAAAGCAAGGAGGCTTTCTAAATTTTCTATACTTCTATTTTGTTTGATTTTTTTCTTCCAGTAAGTGTGCATTATTTTTGTAATTAAAATTTAAACAGTAAGTAGCAAAACAAAGCAAACAGAACTGGGGGACATCTGTATCTATCAAATGGCATTTTACATTTCCCAAGAAACACCCTTGGTTCAAAATACCTGAAGATGTTGGGTTAAATATTTAGACATTTCCTTTAAATGCTCACTTCAGCAGACAAGAAACTGCAGGGACACTGCTTTGTGTAACCGCAGGGGAAATTAATAATGTCATATTCTTTATGTGGTAGCCCTGCAAGAAACTGGGAGAAATTCTAAAGCCAAATATAACAGAAAGCTCAAATTCTAACAGATACAGAATACTAAAACTGACAGCTGTCTTAGGGACATTTGCCATTCCCTAGTAGCCACGAGCTCTTGGATTCAACAGGCTTCATAATCAAAAAGCACAGGGTCCATGAAAGAGAGAATTAAAGAAAATGAAAATCCTCTACTTAAAGAAAAAAAAAAGTAAATAATGACTGTCAGGCTAGAGCACTGCCTCCCCACACAGAAATAGTCTTACCTTGCGTCAAGTTCTCCTTTGCATAAAACACTGACATTTTCACGGTGTCTGGGAGCCTGCTGTTGGCTTCCAAAAGCTCTGGCACCGTATCATGCTGTCACTGTAACAGCCCTCCAGTGAGCCATCAAAAACTCAACTACAGCATTTTGAATACAGCAGTTTGCTTGCCACCAAAACACTAAATTGCAATATTTTATATTTTTCTCTATTTAAATTTTAGTGATGCTGCATAAAGGCTAACATGGTCTTAAGCTAATACAATCACAAAAAAGTCTTAATAACACTACACACTGGCACAGCCTCTGGGTGAGTTTTGGTCTGCTAAGCAGGCCCTGTGAATGTTGCTCAACTCATTTAGTCAGTCCCCTCTAACTAGGATGTGACATGAAGATGCTACACAGTTTCCCCCAAGAAGAGTATGTCCAGAAGCAACGGCAAGGCAGGCGCAGAGTAATTTGTTCACATTGAAGGTAGAAAGAAAGTACTTGGGAGTAAGATTTCCAAAAATGGTCTGGAGAGAGAGGTTAACAATGTTTGATTTAGTTCTTTTCTGGCTTGAGAAGCAAAAAGTGAGCCTAAGTAAGTTCTCAAGCCTCTAAAGCCTTTGGAGGCTAAGACCCTGGACTTCCCCAGAGCTGAAACCACAGCTACCAAGGACAAATTCACAGATTCTCCACCTTTCCAGTGGCTGCACAGGAGGAGATTTCCCTGGGCTTCCAGAAGAGCTGGCTCTGGGAAGTGAGACCAAGGGAGGTGGAGTAGCCCTAGAGACCAGAGCCTTAACTGTCAGTAACAAAGCCACAGGGAACCAGGGCTTGACGATCAAGGCGAGTGGTGATAAGGGAAACTAAGGTCTGCAGCACTCTCAGCCTCTCCTTGTGTTCCTTATGGAACAACTCTTCTAGCCTTCCCAGCTCGGTCCCTCAATTTACTGAGAAAAGATGCTCAACCCTTTCAGAATGAGAGGGCATCAGACTGAGATTGTGATTTAAAAGATAAGCATGAATAAAAGGCAAAGGAAACGTTTTCAAAAGAAAGCCTACGCTGGTAAATATGTTCAGTCTTTCTCCTCTAACATCAGGACCCCTGCATCCAGGCAAAGTGACCCCTACTAACTACCATCCATGCCCTTGCAGCAAGAATCAGAATATTTGTTCCTGTTTTAGAAGCACAAATGGTCCTAAAAGCAGATTTTCAAAAATGAGAGGCACTATGGCTCCAGTGAAGACATCTTGACCCTGTTAGGATGGGTACAATGATGTGTGGTCGACGCATTCTTCTGCAGCCATTCCTTCAAGATGCTGCCTCCCCACCCCTCTTGCCTGAGCAGTCTTCCATCACACACCAGACTAACTGAAGCTCTAAAGAACTCCCAGCGCTGAGAGTATGATAACCTGACTGCACGTAGATTGGTTCCAGACAACTAGGGGAAGACACATTCCCCGTGAAAGACCCTCCTTGGTCAGGTTCATCACTTATTCAGCACTAGATGTAGCTTTACTGCCAAAAGGATCGACTCTTGGAGTTTATTCCCCTCTCTCTTCCCTCCCTACGATCTATGGTTGCTCTAACTTCCTATTAGCCTTGAATAAAACAGAGAACGTGACCTAAGATGTATTATTAAACGTCCATATTTCAGGGAAACAAAGAGTCACAGATGGTGACAACATGGGTAAAAATTCGTATCTACTTGGAATAAGGGCAGAGTCAAACTCTCACTCTAGCTTCATTGGGATTACACTGAAATGTGGGTAGGAATATGCACAAGTTCAAGTGTAACCTTCTTCCAAGCAATCCTGGCCAATGGTACGTCCATGCACACTGCTCACCTGGAAAAGGCAGCTCCCAGCACGAACGCAGCGTACTCCTTCACCCTGGGCTCTGTGCTGTTCAGCCCGTTGATCACCACTTGAAGACCACCAAAGGAAAGCAGGTCCTGTGCATTGTCCATCTGCAACAAGGGCACCGTTTAGTACAGTACAGCCATCAAGGAAAGAAAAGTTCTTCTTATAGCCTTTCTTTTGGCGACTATCCAAAATCAAATCAGAAAGCCAGGTAAAAAACAATAACGGCCTTTTTGACTAACTAGAAAAGGGTTTGCAAAAACAAATTAAATTTTTAAATAATCTTAAATTTGAGAACTCCTAATTAATCTAACATGATTTATAAGTACCTGCGTGGGAATCAGTGGAAATGGCACCTAGCTATTGCTTATGCCAAACATGTCCTGGAAAATTCTAATACCGTAATGAGTCACAAAGCTTACTCCTAATGTACAAGCTGTTAATACAAAGAATCTGGCATCATCAGCACCACTAAATGGCGCCATGCTTCCTGTTGATGTCCAACCCCAATGGGGGCAGTGGAGGTAGCAAACATTTTTTTTTTTAAAGCTGATTTTTAATTAGAAGCCATGGACTATAAAAGGAGCCCTGCTGTTGGGGAGTATCGGGGAGTGCTATAAGAGTGTTGGGAGAAGAATAACAATAGTATCCTTCTCTTCCAGTTAGGGTTGACTGCATCTGAAGACATTCATGATAAGAACCTGCATGAAAATCACTCTCCCAAAGGCTTTCGTCTAGGCTGCACTACTGGCTAGTGGCTACATATTGAACAGTGCAGAACATTTTTATTATCACATGAAGTTCTATTAGGCAGCATTGGTCTTGGGTATCATTTAAGCTCCAAATCCCCAAGTCCAGACTCCCTCCCCCTTTATTTTAAAAGGGATCTCATTCCCCAAGCTTCTTCAGTATCCTGGAACAAAAAGACTCAACTCCCTCAGAAAGGTCACTGGGTCCTGTTTTCCCCATGTAGTAACTCAACAGTATCTTAGTTGCTACAAAGGCTGCCTCTTGCCCACGTGCTGATCCCACTCTATAAATCACCAGGAAAACTCAGGGAGCGAAAGCCCAGCAACGATGTGACTGCTACCCACCCTTTTCCTCCAGGTGCACAGAGCCATTTCCTACCTGACGGCATCCCTGCCTCTGCCTCCGAACCAGAAGAGAACTCGGACAGAGAAACTGAGTGTGAAGAACAGTATCTGAATCTGCCAATATTTCTGGGTGGGCCTAACCTGTTTTTATCACTTGAAAGATCATTCATTTTGATAGATTATCCATGAGAGCAGGGGGTTTGTCTGTCTGTCCACTGCTGTAGCTCCAATGACTAGACTAGTGCTGAGCATATGGCTAACTGCTCAATAAATAATTATTCAACTGATGAATATGAATTTGACCAGAAAAAAATGTTCCTGAAATAAAACTCCACTGCCAATAAAAAACACAATCCGAGGTGTCTGTGCTAACAAAATGGAAGGGCCCTTGCTACCACAGACCTGAAGTAATGGCCAAACCAGATCGTGAAGCAAGCATGAAGTCTGCTCTGCCATGCGGCCCCCGGCAACGGCGGGGATCTTTCTGCCCCAATCAGTCCCTATGAAGAGGAGCGATTACTGGGCCGCAGGCCAGCCAACTAGGAGACCCACAGTTGGGTGCTCTGCTGACAGAAGCACCTTCCTTCCTCACATACTGTGATCTTAAAATAAGCATTCACTGTCTATCCTGTGATCCTTCTTCTAGGCATTCTGAATGCAGAACCACGGCTCAGAATCCTGTCTTTCCACACCTGGAACGGCCACTCCTCAAAGCTAGTATGAATTCCTAGCAGAGCAGCTGCCACTCTGTCAGCCCCAAAGCAACAGAGCCCAGAGTCACAGAGGTTCTGCTCTAGATTCCGTTTATCTATATTATTACAAAGATAATTCAGTGTGATATAAATGCTGACATTTATATAAGCACTTCAGCCTTTTCAAGATGTTTCCTCATTTTTTATTTCACTAGCAGTGAGGAAGAAAAGAGTCATTCTGCCAGTGCACATCAAAACCTGGGCCCTCCCCAGTGACACACAGGAGAAGCCATGGCCAGAGCCCAGGTCCACAGCTCCCCATCTGGGTCTGGGGCCAGAACTTTTCTCAAGCTGCCCTAGGATGGGGTGGGACAGGCAGAGAGCAGTAAAGGAGGGAGCATATTAGGAAGGGGACAGAGGGAGCTATGCTAACACTCAGGAGCAAAGGAAAGAAGCAGAGCGCTGACCAGGCAATGAGAGAAGAGGAAACAGAAAGGGAGAAATGATACATAATCCAGGAGTCACGTGAGAGAAGGCAAATCCACTGCCCCAGGGTAGACGGGGCATACGGAGGCTGCTCCTTATAAATAACTCACAAACTGTCTTCCACTCACAAGGTTTTGCCCTTCACATTCCCTGTTTAATAATTCAAATATAGCTGTGAGGAATCCTTGGGCAGACCCAGTCTAGGTCCTTGAAGCTTGTGGCTCCTCAAACTTCCACTCAGTCAGTCTGGAATGGGAGTGGACGGGGGAAGGTCCTGGCTAAAAGAGTCCTATCTTCCTCGAAGCTAGCACTACATCACCCTAATTCCTCATCACAACTGGAACTCCAGGCTGAGTTACGTCTTATTTAATCCCCCAGTGAAATCACAGCTTAACACAGCTGCACGGCAGCCTGACGGACCAACCCGAATCAAGAACCTTACTCTTCCAAACAAAACACCAATGTCTCTACCAGAGAGAGCTAAAAAAAAAAGAAGAAGAAGAAGAAGAAGAAAGAAAAGAAAAGAAGACACCAATAACCCAGAACATTCATGCCTGCTGACAACAGACAAGTTTGGCTTCTACCCAGAGACTGGTTGCTGGGATGACCTCAGGCTGAGACTGGCGATGTGCAAGAAACTGTTTACCCCACCCAGTGACCTGTGAAAGCAAAAGGGATGTCACCCTAGTGATTACACTGCCAGGTGACCAGAGAACCTGCAAGGAAAAACAAACTTTGTTGGGGCACTGCTACCCCAAGCCTTCTGTGTACTCACTGCTTTCCAGGTCTGATAAGCTCTCCAGTCATGTTGGTATTTCATGTGCAACCAGAGTAAGAGCTTATAGAAACCTGATACCTGAAGATCCATCCAAGTTTGTTAAATAAGAAAAAATAGAGCTGTCAACGTCAGAGCAAGACTGAGCTGGCCAGTAACCCCTAGGATCCTTAATCCTTTAAATATCTCTAATGGAAAAGCTGTTAGAGTTTTTGTTTTTTACTCTTGGAAACAGGAACAAGAACCCAGGTTCACTTTTTTCTCTAAGAGGATCACAGTCCTGCTATTTGAGGTCTGATCAAGAGTTCTGAGCAGAGAAAGAGGATGAAGAGGCTGCCCCGTAAGTCCTGCAGATACACTGCGCACTCATCCTCTTTCACCACAGAAGCTGGCAAAATCCTAAAGAAAGAATGTCTTTTAGCCCAGTTTATAGAGAACAAGGACACTGTCGTGCATGGGAGGACACTGAGCATCTATGTCTCGATAAAGATCTCAAACAAGCCTTTGATTATGATTGCACAACCTCCTGGGCCACCACTGTCCCTAGTCTGGATTACCATGACAGCCTCCTGTCTGGTCTCTGCTTCTATCCATGCCCCCGCCTGCAGTCCAATTCTCAACACAGCAGCTGAAAGGATTCTTTAAAGGTAAGTCAGATCATGTCATTCTTCTGCTCCACATCTTCCAATAATATCCGAGTTCACTCTTTTCCATGGCCTACAAGGCCCTCTATGTTTTCTTCCATTACCTCTCTGAGCTTCTTCTGATCCTCCTCTCCCGCTCTCAGCTCCAGCCACACTGACTGCCTGTGGTTCCCCAAACACACTAGGCATGCTCCCACCGCAGGGCTCTCGCACGTGCTGTTCCTCCTGCCCGAGACGCTCCTTCTCAACACTGACAATCCCTGCCCTGCTCTACTCTTTGATTTTTCCATAATATTTGTCACCTTAAAATATAGTATAATTTACTTATTTGCTATGTTTGTCTACCTGTCTCTGCTAGAAGGTAACCTCTGATTTTGTTCACATCTCAAGTGCCTGGAACAGTGTGTGGGACTTAGGCACTC
The DNA here is from genome assembly GCA_963574885.1 of Lepilemur ruficaudatus. NCBI lineage: Eukaryota > Metazoa > Chordata > Mammalia > Primates > Lepilemuridae > Lepilemur > Lepilemur ruficaudatus. Next base: position 16,271 of record CAUYRT010016824.1, read on the forward strand.
AATAAATTTATTTGTTGAATACATGAATTGCTTGTCTTGGCTCCTTCTCCTTAGCTCCAGCTATTCCCTTTTGAGCTTTGTTCAAAAGCTACCAGTTCCCTTTGAAAAGTGAAGTGGTCAAAAGATTAAGAGCACAGGATTTAGGGTCAAAAAGACCTTGTTGCAAATCCCAGCTCTGTCACTCACTAGGCTGGGTGATCTGTAGCAATCACATAACCTCTCCGTGCCTCACTCTGCTTGTTACAAAATGGGATTAATAGTGGTGCCTACTCAGAGGGCAGCTACGGAAGTTAATGAATTAATGTATACAAAGCACCTGAGGCGGTGCCCGGTATACAATAATGCTGAATAAATATTAGCTATTATAAGTCTAATCAGTTATTTCCCTGCTTCAAACTCTCCAGGGGCTCTTAGGATCAAACCTAAAATCATAAAGAGCATGATAGTCCCAACCTCGCCTCTCTCACGCCCTCCCCTCCCCCGCCCGCTGTGCCCCAGTCACTCCGATCTCACCAAGCTTACTCTGCCCCAGAATCTTTGCACGTGCCGTTTCCTCTACCTAGAATGCTCTGATCTAAGGATCGAAAAACTTTTCCTAATGGGTCTGACAGTAAATATTTTTTACTTTGTAAGCCATATGGTCTCTGTCACAACCACTCAATTCTGCCACCGAAGCATGAAAATGGCTATAAAACAATCTATAAACAAATAGGAGCCACTGTGTCCCAATAAAACTTTATTTACAAAAGGAAGCATCAGGCCAGATTTGGGTGATAGTTTGTCACCCCTGCTCTAGTCCCCCATCTTCACCTGGCCACCTCCTAATCATCCTTTAACACTCAGCCTAAATGTCATGTCCTCTGAGATACCTCCATTATTGCCCCTGACTAGGCTCTAAGTCGCCCTATTATATACTCCTACAGCACCCTCTGGAGCCCTTATCATAATCTTAAATTATCTCATCATTTAATCATTTATTTGTTCAATTGTTCATTATTTAATTGCTTCCCCTTCCAGACTATAAGCTACATGGGACAAGGACTGTGTCTATTTTACCTCTGCTGTATTCCCATGTTGAAAAAATGAAGACAGTAACACTCCAAATGAAAAGAGCTTGGCTCTGGCCTCTAAGAATATATCTTACTACAATAGACAATGATCTAGATTAAAAATAGTCTGTGCCCTGGGAGAGAAGTAAAGATGCTGATGCTATTTTCTTAGGGTTTAGAGCAGAGGGATTTATCTTTGGAGCTGTCAGTTAAAAGTCAGACTTAGGGACAAAGAAATACGGTACCTGATGGACATAATATTCAAGATCAAACAGTGCAGCAATCTTCTCTTCCAAGCTGGAGCTGGAACTATTGAACTTGTTGATCAGCCGTACCATGATCTGCATGTCAGTCTCAATGACAACATTCAGCTCATCAAAGTCCTTCTTTAGCTCCTCGATGGGGCGGAAGAGCCGCTTCACCTCGGCCTGCCTTGCCTACGGAGAGCAGCAGAGACAATTAATTAACTTGATTGGCAACATCTCCCCAAGACATCTGTGGTCTACCATGGATGCCCATCCGGAAAGAACTGCTACTCCAAGACTCCCAATCTTCTCTAACATGCACTATCAAAAATCCTCATACTTTTTTTTTGAGACAGAGTCTCACTCTGTTGCCCAGGCTAGAGTGCCGTGGCGTCAGCCTACCTCACAGCAACCTCAAACTCCCAGGCTCAAGCGATCCTCCTGCCTCAGCCTCCTGAGTAGCTGGGACTGTAGGCATGCGCCACCATGCCCGGCTAATTTTTTCCATATATTTTTAGTTGGCCAATTAACTTCTCTCTATTTTTAGTAGAGACGGGGTCTCGCTCTTGCTCAGGCTGGTTTTGAACTCCTGACCTTGAGCGATCCTCCTGCCTTGGCCTCCCAGAGTGCTAGGATTACAGGCATGAGCCACCGCCCCGGCCTGGACATTGTTATTTTTTTGTTTGTTTGTTTGTTTGAGACAGAGTCTCACTCTGCTGCCTGGGCTAGAGTGAGTGCCATGGCGTCAGCCTAGCTCACAGCAACCTCAAACTCCTGGACTCAAGCGATCCTACTGCCTCAGCCTTCCGAGTAGCTGGGACTACAGGCATGCGCCATCATGCCCGGCTCATTTTTTCTATATATTTTTAGTTGGCCAATTAATTTGTTTCTATTTTTAGTAGAGATGGGGTCTCGCTCTTGCTCAGGCTGGTTTCAAACTCCTGACCTTGAGTGATCCATCTGCCTCGGCCTCCCAGAGTGCTGGGATTACAGGTGTGAGCCACCACACACGGAACCTCATACTTTCTAATACACTCAGAGAAGAGAGCTCTCAGAATCTAGCCATTTAGGCCTTCACCCCATAAAAACACTCAAGATTTTCCAAGGTTCACTTATTCCAGTCCAACTTCCAATGTTCAGGAAAAAGGAAGAATCTTCTTATGGCAATCACCAAGGTGAGGGGAAGCAAGGCAAGCTCACCTTCAACCCCTAAACTCACACGGAACAGCTGAGATCTAAGGTAAACTAATCCGTGCCTTGGTTCTCCACCTTTCACAATCACAGAATATCGAGGCCTACCCAACCAGCAACATTTTAGGGAAACTTGGACATAGAAAACTGTGGGTAAGAGCTGCCAGAGCAGGAGTAATTTGCTGATGAAAATTAAATCACTGTCATTACTGTCAATCTAACCACAGGTGTACAATCTGTTCAACTGTTTGAAATGGTTAAATTACTGTACGTACTATACTCAAAGCTCAAACAATTTTCTCTCGATCCCTCCCCACCCCACATACATATAAAGATTTTTAAAATGAAATATGTTGGAGGTGAATAAAAGACTTTAATTAAATATTTTATACATCTGACACTCCCTGTTTTCTTCCCAATTTTCGAGGACAGTGCTTATAAAGAGAATCTGGAAAGTCACAGTGGTTTATGTATCTGTCTTCCAAGAAAAATTAAAAGGCACAGATATTTATAAAAAGCAGGATGATGAGCAGCTGTCAGCTTCAAATTGCTCATCTATTACCTATGGGTTTCTCGCTCCAGTTATAAGCACTCCACAGAAACACCAACCGAAGAAATGAATCAGACTGTCTTAAAAAAGGCCAAGCTCTGAGCAGAGCAATCACATCTATGGGGCACCACATCCTGATTCTTTGGGCTAAAACAACATGAAACGCTCTCCCTGCACCCAGCTAGAGGACTCTGGATGGCCGCCAAAGCAGGTGAAAAGGTCTGG
>CAUYRT010016826.1:0-29636 GCA_963574885.1 Lepilemur ruficaudatus
AGTTGCCATGTTATAAATTAAACTCATGTTTAATTTCTGAAAAGCCATTCCATACCAAACCAAGGGACACCAGAAAGTGATTACAAAATTAATGAAACAAAAATAAAAACAAATACATATTTTAAGGACATACAATATAGCCACCTGATACAGTATAAAATCTGTTACGATTTTTTTCATTATGAATCAGATGAGCTGAGGCTTTTTAAAATATTTATTCAACAACTATTTATTGGGTACCTACTACACGTTGGGCACAGTTTAGGCACTTGGGATACATTTAGTGAACAAAAATGACATCTGTTTATGGAGACTCTTTATTCATAACCTTGCCTTTCAGTAAGACAATCATCACTAAGCTCCTCTAAAGGAGATCTCTTACACATCTGCTCTGTAACCAGCAACACTACTTTCCTTCCTGGGAACGCAGCTTTGCTAGGGTACTGGCCTTCCCCAAAGTTCTGTTTCATCAGCTCTAAATATCAACAGCAAATACTTGCCTTCCCTTTTTATTATCTAAACCAAATTTTCTGAAAAAATCTTGGCTACTTCTACAGCCACGCTTCAAATTTTTCCATAAATGTTGATGCTAGGCCCACAGTTTCTCTGCAGGAAGTAATCACTCCATTCCTTTATTGTCTCAAGCACCTTTGCTACAATTCATTGCTTGGCTTAGGTTTTAAACTTGAGAGGTGTGTGCGTTCTCTGAGAAGCCATCCAAGGAGGTATACCTGTTCCCACCTCATCACTCAGCCAATGCATTTTCATGCCACCATCAATTGAATTAAGATTTTCTTCTTCCTTCGGATATCTTCCCTTGTTGTAACAAATTATACTCAGGCCCAAATGGGACAACTTCAACTTGGTAGTTATTTTAGTCACTTTTATTCCAGCCTCCATATCTGAAGCAGGGTTTTTCTTCACTTTTGTGTGATTTGCCATTGTGTATATTGTGTCTCCTTTTCTAAGACACAGAGTAATTTTATTTTAAAAACTGGAAAAAGTACACGAGAAATGAAGAGCAGTATAAAGACACACAGTTGCACTAAGCGCAGTCACACACTCAGCCAGCGGACTCACCACTGCCCACAGCCAGCTCATCTGCTCTGGCACTGGATCCACTCAGGCGCCTGCAAGGCGCGGAGGCCACCGGCAGAGGACTTAGTGCCATCGGTGTTCACAACCCGCACTGGGGATGTGCAGGAAAAGAGGCTGTTTGGTAGAGCTCCCGCAGTTCCATTGTCGTCTATATTTCAAATAAAATATTAATTTCTACACTGGCATTAACTGCTGTAAGAGGTGAAAGGCAGAAGAAATACAAAGGTGCAATAATGAAAGAGGCCACAGCGATGTTTGGAAGTCAGGTTTTTATTTCTCTGCTTTGAATGACTGACTACCTACAAATCACTTTCATCAATTACACACAATTACTAAACATCATCAGTAGCAGGTCTGTAAAACGTAAATGAGACTAAAGTGATAAAAAGAGAACATAGTTGGAAACACACCAACTTGGAATTATTTAGACAAGCTGTTGCATAAATCTAAGAGTGGCTACTACACACTATTTTCACTTTTTGAATTGCACTTGCAACTTCTTTAACCATGGGTGATTCAAGTTTGTAAAAGGGATATGTCAGTTAAAAGCATATTACTATATTTAATTTTATAAGAATCAGGTTTATGGATTGCACTTAGAGGCAGCATATTTTACATGTTTTACAAGTCACACGTTAGTAAAGGATGCTTATTTTTAGTTTTTAATCTTTCTTCTTTTTTCTCCTATTTCTTATAAATGTTCCAATCTCTTAAAGGTGAGTCATTTAGCAATGTATACTGCATTATTGGAATTGATCTAGATATTTTAATTTGTTGTTGCTGTTATTAAGTATTTTAAAATATCAGCATAAGTTTACAAAATAGATGTCCAGAACCTTTCAACATGATTGAAGTTTGAACCTACCATTATTATCTCATCCCACACAACACTATTCATCTTACCTGGGAAGTGCCAGGATATTAGAAATGCATACTTTCTCAAGGAAAAATGCTAACATTAGCTACATGCATCCTTGGAATTCAGTAAAAGTTCAGGAATCTAATACAATTTAAGAAATTAAGTCCAATCATTGCCCAAAATAAAAGAAAACTCTGTATTGTAATACAACCTTTGCTAAAGCCTTAATGCAAATTGTAGGATTATTTTCATATGAAATACATGGGAGCAGTTTGAAATGTTTTAAAAAAATGGTGAAAAAAATCTAAGAAATAGTTCTCCAAATTCCAGAAACATAGAAATATTTACAAATAAGCATAAATTAGAAGTAGCTACATTACTAATATTTTACTATCCATACATTGTCAGACCAACCCACCTAATCCTCCTCCAAAAGACAAATTTCAAATAATACATGGTACTCAAAGCCACAGAGCAAAGTCCCCTTTACTAATATGCTTCTAGCTCAATTTTACCAATTTTGATTTCTATGATTCCAATCTATAAATTCTAAACACTGTTGTCACCTCAGCCCTGCTTCTCTCCTCCTAACTCCGTTGGACACTTGGCACTAGGCAGGATTTTCTCCATAGGAATAAATGTTTTAAGTAATTATTCAATATTTTTAACAATTGATACAGCATGAGCCCCAACCTATCATAATAGACGTTGCTCATAAACATTGGGTACTTCCATATTGGAACACAGCTGCTCAAGAGTGCCGTGGCTCCCCCACGTTTGGATCTAACCTCTGGGGTAGAGCTCATACTTTTTTCACACTCTTCTCCTAGCATTTGTCTTTTATGACAAATGTCTTTTTGTTCCTGTTGTAATTTCCAGTCACCTGGAACTTAGGACCCATAACTGGATCATTCCTACTTGGATCAATACTAGGTCTCTTTGGAAGGGCAGGGTGTTAAAGAATGGTGGCAGAGGCTTAGGAGCAGTGAGCATTATTTATCAGGTTCTTTATTTAAATTTCTCCTAGATGAGTGTCTTTCAGTATGTGATTGCCTTTCAGCCTCTGTTGGACAGCTGTATGGTTTGCAGCAACTGAAATTCCAAAAGCTGTTCTTGGTCATTTAAGGTCCTTAATGAAACCCAATATCATAGACTAAGCATACACATAGTTATGATACTTGATAAGAACAAGACATTTCTGTCATTTTTTAAAAATTTTTTTGTAACAATAATTAAATTCAAAATAATTTAGCCTGATGTGTGTGATTGCTCTAATAAATCTTATTTCATCAGCACATACCATTTGGATTAAAGTAAAAAGAAAACAAATAATTTTTCCATTTTCCATCCTATTAAATTATTGAAAATGATTACATTTAAACTTTATAGAAAAGAGAAGTAAGACATTTCTACCAATGAAGAAGGAGAAAGGAAAGAAATTAACATTTGTTTGGTGAGTAAAGTATGCCATGAAGCGTAACAACCACTTCAATTATACATTGTCTCATTAAATTTTCACACAAATTCTCCAGGTAGGTGCTATTAACTTCCTGAGTTTTATTCTGTGCTGTAGCAACAGATCTTTTGCAGCACAGTGCCAAGAGCCAGATAAATGTCTGTTGATTCAATAGATTCTTAATTTAGAGATGAGAAAACTGAAGCTCAGAGTTGCAAAATCTTTCTCAATATATAACCTTAGTCAATCTCAGTCTTTTGATGATCATATATCCAAGGCTGACATGCTCTAATCAAAATCTAATTTTAATCTAATCAAAATACCCCATTTTTCTAGGCAGAAGTGACAATTCTCTCTTATCCTTGTAATATGCAAAGTAAGCTTGAAATTTTCTCTCAAGATTTATTTTTAAAATTGAACTTTTTCCATACATCTTTATGCATATAGCAATCAAAAATGGAAAGAAAAATCTGAAATGTAGGAATTTTATTTAAATAATGTATTAATTAATGTATTTGATTTAAATAAATTAATGAATGTATTTCATTTAAATAATGTGTTAATTATTTAGTAAATGATAATCAAGCCTTTATTTTAATTCATGTCAATCAATTTATATCAGCTTATATGTAAGCAAGGTCTTTGATTTGCTTGCTAACCAGTTAGTGAGGATCTTGGTTACTAAATAATTAATTCTGTATGCAAGGCCAATTTACCCACGCACAGCAAGTACAGTGCCTAGGTCCACAAAACATTTAGGGACACACAAAAAGGTTTTGAATTCTTTTAAAACTAGAAGAAAACTGTAAACATTTAGTGTTGAAAATTATATTCATCCTTACACCTACACAAACTCAAAATACATTTTTTAATTTTTTTTATGGAGAAAGGGGTCCACAATAAGCCAAAGTGAAAGTCCTGCAGCATCCCTTCCTTTCTGAGTTATTTTACTGCTTTCAGTGAGTTGAGGTGAGTCTCCTAGACATATAAGGAGGTAGAGAGATGCTGTTGCCTTACATCTGAGCTGCCCCTGCAACTCTGAGATTGCCTTGGGCTGTGTTGTTAATAGTTTCTCAGCTTGCCTGATAATCTAGTCGCTGGGGATTTGTGAGATATCAATTAGTATCTCTGCAGACACACTCTTCTCAAAGACTTGACCCTGTGCAAAGTTTCTAAATCTGTGCTGTCCTATATGGCAACCAATAGCCACATGTGACTACATAAATTTAAATGTAATTGAAATTAAATATATTATAAAAATTCAGTTCTCCATCACACTAGCCTCATTTCAAATGCCCAATAACTTCCTATGGCTAGTGGCTACTGCACTGGAAAGTGCAGATTAATGACTATTTCCAGCATCAGAGAAAGTTCTATTGGACAATGCTTTTCTAAAAGCTTCGTATATGCTTCCTTTCCTGTTTCCTCCCAAGGCAGTGTAATTATGGTTTTTCAGTGTAACGGGGTATATCGGGAATTCACTCTTCATTGCAAATAATACCACTGAAATTCAAACAACCAATTACCTGTAGGTATTTAATATTCCTTTTAAATTAAGATCATAAAGGAAATTGGTGATCTTATTGTCCCCAACATCATGATTTGGTGACCCCATTATTAGGGCCACAAGGTTAGAAGGGAAGAAGGTATCATGCAGGACTACAGATAAAGGTGAAGAACCCACCAGAATGTACAGTGCCATTATTCATGTCAGGCCAGCCATTGCTTCCATTTCTCAATTAGATTCTCAGGACACTCACCTTTTTCTCATAAATCTCTTAGAAAATGTATGGGCCCACAGAATCACATTGGCACTAGAAGAACCACCTATTCTCCTCCTCAGATGGTAGACTGCTCTGTCAAGTCAAAGAGCCCCTCCATTTTCCACAGATGTGGCTGGAGTGGACCTCCATCCCATGTAGGTAGAAGAGGAAATGCATGTAAGTTACTCAATCCTGCCCAGCCTCAGGTTTAACCTTCTCAAAGACAATCAAAATTTACACTGCCAAATTTGATCAGGCATCATCCTTGTATGGATGGTGTTCTAGTAAATCTCTGTCCTGTCTCTTTTGTATATTTTGAGAAACATTACATCTCTTCTTGCTTGAGGGTATAGGGAATATATGCCAAGTCCACCTCTTCAAAAATGTGATATACTTATTTTTTGTAAGATTCTGTAGAGTTTTAATACCCCCAAACAACAGTAAATATGTTATATTTTTCCAAAGGCACAATAAAATAATTTATAATCTGTTATTGAAAGTGCACAGAGGGAAGTAAAATTCAGTGGAAATCAAGCAAGAGGAGATGGGAGGAGGAGAGTGTCAAAAACCCACCTAATGAGTACAATGAATACTATTTGGTGATGGGCACACCTATAGCCATGACTTAAGCCTTACAAAAGTGATCCATGTAACCAAAAATCTAGGACTATCCAAGACAGTCTTGCAATGCCTATGCACCCCTCCCCCATTCCACAGCAGAATCATATCAGCACCGGTTGGAGGGAGACTCTGTGTGCATGGAGATGGGAGAGTGAAAAGATTGTAGGACTTTGGATTGGAATTCAAGTCAGTCCTGTCACAGGGGAACACAACACAGAACAGAAATCTGCTGGCACCCATGGAGGGAGCATTTAGACCACCTTAGCCAGAGCAAAATCCTCTGCCCTTGTAGTGGTAACTTGAGTTCTGGCTAGCTGATGAAAGCTGCCAGGGCCTGGAATAAATCTATAAGGCAGTCAGGCAACAAAGACCGGCATCCTTTTCAAGTCCTTCAGTTGAGCTGGCTTGGAGTCAGTGGACTTGGGGTCTACATGACCCAGTGAGATACCAGTAACAGTGGCCAAGTGAGTGATCATGTCATCCTATTCTCTATCCCAGGCAGTGCAGCTCAGGATGAGTCTTTTTTCACCTGGTAAAAGGAAAAGGAAGAGTGCATAGGACTTTATCTCGCATCTTGAATACCAGCTCATGGTATGATTATTAATACCATAATAACATAAAGTACCATGCAGACTACTGAAGCCCCTGATTCCAGGCCTCAGTTCCTGGATGGCATTTCTAGACCCATCCTAGGCCAGAAAGGAACCCACTGCCCTGAAGGGAAGGACCCAGTCCTGGTAGGTCTGACCGCCTCTTGACTAAAGAGTCCTGGGGCTTTGAATAAATATCAGGGATAACTATGCAACAGTCACCAAAACCTATGGAATACAGAAAAAACAATATTAATAGCCAAGTATAAGGCAATAATTGCCTGTATTAAAAAACTAGGAGGATTTCAAATAAAAAAACTAATGATGTATTTCAAGGAACTAAAAACACAAAAACAAACCAAACCAAAAATTTGTAGAAGGAATAAAATAACAATAAAGATCAGAGCAGAAATACACAAAATTGAGACCAAAAAAATGAAAGATCAAAAAGAATGTTGATTTTTTGAAAAGATAAACAAAATTGACAAATCATTATTTAAACTAAGAAAAATGAGAGAAGATTCAAAGATCAGAAATAAAAAAGAAGATGTCACCACAGATACCATCTAATATCAAGAATCATTATAGACTATCATGAACAACTGCATAGCAATAAATTTGAAAACTAGAGGAAATGGATAAATTCAATACATATATAATCTACCAAGACTGAACCAAGAAGAAACAGAAAAACTGAACAGACCAATAACAAGTAATAGGAATGAATCAGTAATAAAAAGTCTCCCAATGAAGAAAAGTCCAAGACCAGATGGCTTCACTACTGAATGCTAGCAAATCTTTGCAGAAGAATTAATGCAAATTCCTCTCAAACTCTTCCAAAAAGTTGTAAGAGAGGAAATTCTTTCTAACTCCTTCTACAAGACCAGCATAACCTTGATAACAAAACTAGGCAAAGACACAATAAAAAAGGAAACTACAGGCCAATATCCCTGCTGAACATAGACACAAATACTCTCAACAAAATAATAGCAAATCCAAGAACACATAAAGAAGGTAACACACCATGATCCAGTGTAATTTATCCTAGGAATGCAAAGATCATTCGACAGATGCAAATCAATAAACATCATGCATCACATCAATGGTATGAAAAACAAAAACCATATGACCATCTCAATAGATCCAGAAAAAGCATTTGGTAAAATTCAACATACCTTCATAATAAAAACTCTCAATTAATGAGATATACAAGGAAAGTACATCAACATCATAAAGGTCTTATATGATAAACACACAGGTAACATATCACTGAATGGAAAAGGTGAAAGCTTTTCTTCTAAGAACTGGAACAAAAATGCACACTCTCACCAATCTTATTCAGCACAGAGAACCCAGTACTAGAAGTCCTAGCAAGAAAAATTAAGCAAGAGAAAGAAAAGAAGTGCATTGAAATTGGAAATGAGGAAATCAAATTGTCCCTTTTTGCAAATGAAATGGCCTTATATGTAGAAAAACAGAAAGACTCTACCAAAAAACTCTTAGAACAGATAAACAAATTTACTGAAGTTGCAAGGTATGAAATAAATATACAAAAATCATTATCATTTCTATATGCAAACAATGAACTAGCTGAAAAAGAATTTGAGAAAGCAACCTCATTTACAATAGGTATCAAAAAAATTAAAATACCCATGGATAAATTAACCAAGTGAAGACCTCTACACGGAAAACTACAAAACACTGATGAACGAAATTGAAGAGGATACAAAACAAACAGAAAGACATCTCATGCTCATGGATCAGAAGAGTTAATATTATTAAAATGACAATACTACAAAGCAACCTACAGATTCTATTAAGTTCCTGTCAAAATACCAATGACATTCTTCACAAAAATAGAAAAAAAAATTCTAAAATTTGTATGGAACCAAAAAAGACCCTGAGTATCCAAAGCAATCCTGAGAAAAAAAGAACAAAGCTGGAGGCGTCACACTACCACAGTTCAAACTATATTATGAAGCTGTAATAATCAAAATAGAATGGTACTGGCATAAAAACAGGCACATAGACCAATGGTACAGAATAGAGAACCCAGAAGTTAATCCATGTATTTGCAGACAACTGATTTCTGATAAAAGTGCTGAGAACACTCATTTGGGAAAGGATAGTCTCCTCAATAAATGGTGCTGAAAAAAACTGGATATCCATATGCAGAAGAATAAAACAAGCTCTCCACCTCTCTATACAAAAATCAACACAAAATGGATCAAAGACATAAATGGAAGACCTGAAACTATAAAAATATGAGAAGAAAACATAGGAGAAATGCTTTAGGACATTGGTCTGAGAAAAAAATTTTATAAATAAGACCATGAAAGCATAGGCAACAAAAATAAAAATAAACAAATGTGATTATATCAAACTACGAAGCGTCTGCACAGCAAAGAAAACAATCTACAGAATGAAAAGGCAACCTATAGAATAGAAAAATAAATTTGTGAACTACTCCTTCAACAGAGGATTAATATTCAGAGTATATAAGGAAGTCAAATATTTCAGCAGCCAAAAACCAAACAATCCAATTTAAAAATGGGCAAATTAGGCTAGGCGTGGTGGCTCATGCTTTATCCTAGTGCTTTGGGAGGCTGAGACAGGAGGATCACTTGAGGTTAGGAGTTCAAGACCAGCCTGAGCAAGATCAAACCCCCATCTCTACGAAAAAAATAGAAAAATTAGCCAGGCATAGTGTCATGCACTTGTAGTCTCAGTTACTCAGGAGGCTGAGTCAGGAGAATCACTTGAGCCCAGGAGTTTGAGGTTGCAGTGAGCTATAATGATGACACTGTACTGTAGCTTGTGCAATAGAGTGAGACTCTGTATCAAAAACAAAAGCAAAAAAAGGACAAATTATCTGAACAGAAATTTCTCAAAAGAAGACTTGCAAATGACCAACAAATAAATGAAAAAGTGTTCAACAATACTAATTTTTAGGTAAAGGCAAATCAAAACCACAATGAGGTATCATCTCACCACAGTCAGTATGGCTATTATAAAAAGACAAAAAAATAACAAATTCTTGCCAGGATATGGAGAAAAAGGAACTCTTACACACTGTTAGTGGGAATGTAAACTAGTCTAGCCACTCTGGATAATGGTATAGAGGTCCCTCCAAAAACTGCAGATAGAACTACCACATAATCCAGCAATCCCACTACTGGACATTTATCCAAAGGAAAGGAAATCAGTATATCTAAGAGAGATCTGCAGTACTCTATTGCAGCATTATTTATAATAACCAAGATACGGAATCAACCTAGGTATCCAAAAACAGATGAATGGATAAAAATGTGGTATATGTACACAATGGAATAATATTCACCCATAAGGAATGAAATCCTGTCATTTGTGTCAACAGGGATAGAACTGCAAGATATTATATTAAGTGAAATAAGCCAGAAACAGAAGATTAAACACTTTGTGTTTAAATTTAAAGATAATGACAAGCCAAACGTAAGTTTGAAAGAACCAGGATGTACCGTCACACAGACACAAAAACACACACAAACAAGAAGTGTCAAAGTGAAATGTCAGAGATATCAACCATCAAACTTAGGTACTTAAGGAAATCAGATATTCCGTACTTAATAGTAGCAAATGTAAAAGCAGTTGTTCAGTGAATCATGGAAGCTGCAGCGGATAAAGAGTAACCAAGTCATGTTAATAGCTGCATTGTATTAATGGCATAGAACTATAAAGAATCCACAAACTCAGCTGCTGGGGTGGTGAGGGAAACATGTTATTCTACCCAGAGTAGCTTTGGATCTTCATAGTCTTTGAATGATCATCCCCCAGGAGCCTGGGTAGACTAAAATTCCTGTTCTTCTGATGCGGTACAGGGGTTGGCTTTCCTTAGTTTCCTGCAAGACTTAACAGCATGGTTGGAATTCCTGTCTTTCTCATTTCCACTTCCATTTGGACTTTCAGTTTCTCTCTCATTTAGTTGAGAAAGTTCTGTGCTGGGCTGTAGCCTAAGACATAAACTATCCTCAGAAAACGTTATGAATTCCTGGACTGGTGGAGTAAATGAAGGTTTGATTTAGCACTTTGAAAAGATTAAAGGAATTGTTCTGTTTCTGAGGCTGTGAGGAAATTTATTAATGGCATTCAAGAATATGATGGATTCTTACACAGGTGATGAGCAGCTGTTCTCCATCTCTACTGAGAGCAGAACAAAGAAAATGGTGTTAAATTGCAAAATTAGGGATTTTGTCAATTTAATAAATTACCCAGTCCTCATTCTCACATCTCTCTCTCCCTTGTCCCAGTTGCTAACCTTTTCAGGTAAGTGTTCATTACTAGGCATTTCATTTTCAATTCCATTTATTCCTAAACAGGAGGACTTGGGCAGGCCTGTTCTTTGATTTATGGAAGTACAAGGCACTGCACAAGTCCTCTTCAAATCTGCTTCCGTGATGAAGCATTGCCTGTCAGGTGCACTGCGCTGAGCAGCAGAATGAGGACAAACGCTGACACACTTTTCAATTCCGATCACAGTGAGCCTCTGACGCCAAACAACACTGAGGCACACAATTTCTCACCATTATTTTGTCTATTTTCCTCCAAGCAGCATGGTCATGGGACACTCTGCTACCAGTTCTAGGGCAGCTAGGATTTTGAGTATTACACAGAGGAATTTAATACTGTGAAATGAGCCTAATGAAAGTACGCAGGCTTAGTAGAGTCTAGGGGCCAAGAAAGAAATGGAGGAGATACTGAGGGAAGCTGGCCGTAGAGAATGATGGTGCTTAGCGGGAAAGTAACATGGACAATGGTTAAGACTTATCAGTGACGTTGAGAATTTTAATACTCGCCTCCCCAGTACCTGCTCCCTAAATATCTTAAAAGCAGGTTTCTTTTGGGATTGGGGAAAGATGTCTGCTGATATGCCCAGAGCAATCAAACAAAAAAGATCACACTTTGCTCCACCCAGAGGCACTTAGTAGCAAAATAAGAGTTTAACACAACTTCCATGTGAGTTGTATTTAACTCACACTAATTTTGAGCCTGGGGCCCCATGAAGCATACATTACTCACATATCTCTTTTCCTTGGGAGCAGTGAGAACAATTTTTCAAGTTGCATAAAAGTCACACACAGAAAACAATAAAAAATAACAAAATTTTTACTAAATTAAAAGGGATTCTTTTGTTTTCGAAGTTTTTATTCTATTTTCATAATAAAACACAACGGCCCCAAGGAAAAACATTTTTTTTCCCAGTGTGACAGTCAGTGTGTTAAAGGTACATACTGGAATTTTTTAAATGGCTTTATGTAGAAAGAAAACTGCATGGAATATTCCATTTTAAAGGAGAAGAATACCTTTATTCTCCTCCTTTCCATTCCATAATGACTTCACACCGCATCAAATTAGAGAGAAGCTGTTTACATGAAGCTTCCGATATTCTCAATTTGGTCATTCCCATAGGATAAAAACCATTCTCAATAAAGAGACATCAATCCTCCAGTTGCCCTGACATCAAATAACTACCCACATATTACTCAGAACAGCAAATATGTTTGTGTTCTTTACAAACACTATCAGCGTCTCAGTACCACCCAATTAATTTGGCTTTGATTTTATCATTTTCTCAGATTATCAAAAGCAAAAGAGTCATATGGATTTATGGCTGTACCACTGCTATTTGCAGTAAATAAGTGCATTCCCTGAGAGAGACACACAAAGAAGGTAACAGAGTCAGTGTGAGAGGGAGGCTCTCTTTTCAAGACTTAAATTCTCCTAGAACCACAACATTAAAGCTTAGTAGTTTAACATTGATTTTTTGAGTGTTAGGATGAAAAAACACAAAGAAAGACTTAGCCTTTAAACTCATCTTTCTCTCACTATGTACAGTTACTAATATTTTTGTTAGAAATTAAAATGATCAAGCAAGATTTGACATTTTTATTATTTAAACTTAAGTGCTCATTCTTTCATATATATGAATTGTATATGTGTGTATGTGTATATGAAATCTGTCTAGAAAGTATCCAGTCATGTAATAGGAAAAATAGAGACATTTATAGTAAATGCTAGTGGGAGAATCAAAAACTATGAAAGACACTCTTGGACCTTTAAGCTCTGACATTTAATTAGGAGACACGCTGGACCTTAACATCTTACCGTTAACTCAAAATATGCCAAAGCCAGGACTGAACAGTGCCCGCACACTGCATGCCCATCTCACTCTGAGACTGTTGGAGAGCCTTAGTGGAACATTCCCATATTTTAAAATCATCAGATAAATGTTTCAGGACTTATATAAGAAATGCCCATGTTTTCCGGGCAATGCAACTGACATTAGCTTCAAGAGCTTATAAATTATTCCTCAGAGCCTTTAAGGGTGACAAGTTGTAAATTTGCTTACTTTGTCCTACACTTCCCTGCAGCCTTATGGCAACTTTTTCAATTTGGCAAATTATCTTTCACCAGCCATTAGAGTTGACAGGTAGGCAAAGGGAATGAGGAGCTCTTGCGACCTAATTATCCCAGTGACCAAACTGCTAAAACTCTGAAGTCTGATAAGAAAGGATACAAATGCAACACATTCTCTTTCCTTATGTGGAGAGATGTCATTATATCCTCTAGAAGTATACTTAATGAGATAGTTTAAATACTTTTGAGAGAAAGGAGTTTGATTACTACAACAGTTGGCATAGTTAAGAAGGCATTTATTGTGGTTTTATGTATCTAAAATGCATTTTCTGTAAGAATGGAAATCTGCTGGCTGATAAACTCTTTAAAAAGGAAGAGTCTCTCATATACTTAAAATCCCTCTGAGGATACTGAGTGTTCCATATGATAACTATTATAATTATAAGCATTTGTCAAGATGGTTTAAAACACTCTTATCACAAAAAGCTTGATTGTAACAGTGGGCTGATGTGGTTAGCAGCTCTATCATAGTGATTGTGTATAACAGCCTACGTGGTTCATTTGTGAAATGGAAGAATGTTTTTATGTTAAGTGCGAAGAGTCTAAAAAGGCTCCATTTGTGATCTAAGCACCCCAAGAAAAGACAGAGAAAGCTCAGACACAGCTGAGGCCCAGGCTGAATCTTCATTATTAGGGCCCCACAGGATTAATAATACATCTATGTGTTGGAAAAGGTAGTGATAGAGTTTGACATTGCTGACACCACAGATTTGGAGGAGTTTGAGAACAGCTCAACATATCTGGATGTTATTTCCATCACAATGTGCTACAGTAATGAGATGCTATTAATTATGTTTTAAATAGCTCACATTTATTTTCACCTTTAGTGATTCAGTAAACCAAATGAGTTTCTAGGCCAAGATTCAAGTTCAATCGTTGCAATCACTCCAGGAGATTCCCTTATCTGTTTTAATTTAACTCTAAATCACAATTAAACCCCCTTGGAATCTATTGAAAGTTTCATGGAACAGTTGTACTGGAAGTGGATTTAACCAAGAGCCATTTCATTTGACCTTCCAAATGCTCCCTGCAGCAAAAAAGAAAGAGCAGTAAAACAATAGAAACATACAGATTTAATAAAGTGTTTATGCACAAAAAAAATTTAAAACATAATGCTATTTGATATACACAGAAAATCTGTGGAAAGAAATAATGGCTTACCAGGCCAATACATAGTTTTAGGACATATATAAAGATGATTTTTTTACTAAAAAGCATTTGAAGCTTCTTGGAGAACTATAGCTTATATTTTCAGAAGCTGAAGGAAGTAAATAATTGAAAGAACATAATATCACTTCAAGAGCCACCCAAGTTCAACTTAATGAGAAGCTACACCATCTCTCTGTACCTACTTCTTACCCAGAAAGGAAATGATATAGAGAGAAATCAATTCACTGTCACCCTTTCTCTAGCTGCTATATTTGTAAAATTTATCAGCTGATGAAATATGATGGAAGATGTTTCACGTTATTTTGCCTGGAAAAGTAAGTAGTTACTAAAATAAATAAATAAGAAATGTTACTGTTCAAACTCTAATAGAATTTTCAGGCTTGGAGATCCCAATTTTTCCAGCTTCATGGATGATGCTTGCTTTTAAAATGTCACCTAAACCATCTCCCCAGTATTTTTTAATTATTACCACCTATTTTCTATTACAGCATTATACTATCTTATATTGCTATTGTTATTATATTTATTTATATTTCTTGTCTCCAAGTCTAGTGAACTCCAAAATCTCCCACAGAACAGATAAAAAAAATTACACATGATGTGCACCCCACAGTGTGGTAAGCGGAGGAGGTTGCTTGGGGTACCTTAAAAGCTGGGGCAGATCTCTAGCTCAGCTCACCTGCAACACGTTCATGAATCACATGAAAAAGTGCTGCACTCGATTCTGAGGTCATTGAGAGCAGGACTTTCATCTTCATGTCCACAGCTCCTAAAACATTGCCCTCAATAAGCAGATGATAAAGAAAAAAAAAAAAAAAAAAAACAAGTTCTTTTAGGTAGATTACAAAGACTTTCATAACCCTGGAGCTCAACCAAGCCTTGTATCTGGGCAGCTTTATCTCCAGCCACTTGTCCCCACTTGTGCCTCATCCTGGGCTCTGAAGCATTCATACATTTATGTCATAGTCCTACACTTGCTAACCTGGTATACGGTAAACATTCAACATAGAATTCTGAGTAATATACCTCCAGCAGAGTCATGCCAGGATGTTGCTGTCACAGATCCTCCCACACACATTGCCAGAGACCAGAGTTTCTCCAGCCCCTTCCTTTTCTGCCCCCACATCCAAGCACCAAGTCCTATTAATCTTACCTCCTTACGTCTCTCCTGTCCATTCATTTCTCCCCATTTCCAAGGTCGCTATACCACATAAGGCTCTCATCATCTTTCACTTAATTTCCATACTTTCCTAATCTCTTGAAGTAACCACCTGCCTGTCTTCTCACAGTCACCTAAAAGAGCTATCAAACACAGAAATATCATAACCTCACCTAAAATCTGTCAGTCTCTTATCAATGCTGTTAGAATTAAAAAACAAAAAATCTTTATGTGGCCTTTAGTGCGTGATCTAACTGCTAGCTGATTCACTGGGCTTAACTAGCAACCTTCTCTCCTTCCCTAATTATTTCACAATCCTACCACTTTCTATTATTAGTTTCCTGAATACAACAAGCTCACTGTCACTTTAGGGCACATGAGTAATCTTTGTTTTGGATGATCTACTCACCTCCCTTATTAAACTAGTTAATTTCTACTTATTGTTTAAATATAGATCAAAAGTGAAAAATCTCAAGAGAAGTTTAACAAACATTCATTAGGTTCCAATGTATGTTCTGCTCTGCCTTGGGCCTTGGAAGTACTGCAGTGAACAAGATAGAAAAATATCTGCTCTCATGTAGACTATTAACAAGATTTTAATTGGCTGCAAGTAACTAAAAACCCTGCTACAATGGCTTAAGTATGTAATATCTTTCATGAGTACAAAAAGATTAGGACAGGCAAGCCCTAAACTGATACAATAACAAAACAATGTAATGAATGACCACGTCTCTTTCCATGTATTTACTTCTTACCTTTAATGCAGAAAACTTGGAGTATTCATTCCTATCATTCTCAGTCATAAAATGATTGTACTTCACCTAGACTCTAAGGCAGGGCTGCAGAGAGAAACTGATAACACTTATTACCAGGAAAGCAAAATCTCTGGAAGAAATATTCAACAGATTTCCCCTTATAACTCATTGGATAGAATAGTGCCACAGTATGCCTCTGTACTGTAGTGGAGACTAAGACATTGAATCTTATTAGCTGGATGATTACCACGCTGAATAAAAACAAGCGTCTGTTGTTAAGAAGGATGGGAAAAGTGGGTACAGAGTCCACTACATGAAACCTACAGTCTTGGAGAAAGAGACAGATGCTGTGGAGGACAGAATAATGGCCTTCTAAAGATGCCTACGTCCGACTCCCCACATTGTGACTGTGTTAGTGGCAAAAGGGAATTAATGCAGCAAATGGAAACAAGATTGCTAATCACCTGACTTTAAAATAAGGAGATTATCTTGGGTTATCTGGATGAACCTAATGTAGTCACAAGCCTCCTTAAATGTGGAAAAGACAACCAGAGAGATGGCAGTATAAGAAAAACTTGCCTCAATATTCGTGGCTTTGAAGATTGGGAAAGGTGGCCATGGGCCAGGGAAATCTGGCAGCTTCCAGAAGCTGGAAAAGACAAGGAAATGGCTTCTCCCCTAGAAATGACAGGAAGAAATTTACCCTGCTGACTCCTTGATTTCAGTGCAGTAGGATTCATGTCAAATTCTGATCTATAGAACTGTAGGATTACAACTTTGAGTTATGGTAAGCCACTGAGTAGTGGTTTAAAATAGTCACAGCAGCAACAAAAACGAACGTAGACAGCAAACAAAACAATCACTCTAATAAATAAATAACTGCAACTACAATGAGTGTTATAAGCAGAGTACTAAGAGACTATGTAATAGGGGAACATACTGTAGACTTGAAATAAATGCCCAAATGCCTACATTGAGCATTCAAGAGACTTCAAAGTGTAGACTTTTCATGTTTTTTCAAACCCTGCTTCATTTCTTACCATCTTCCCACATACCCATTTCCTAAGTTAAACCATCAATACTGAGAATATCACCCAACACGTAAATCAATCAATTCATTAGCTCATTGTCAATGAATTAATTCATTAATTAATGAACCTCTAAATGGTTAATAGTTATGTATAGATACGTACATATATTATTCCAAAACATAAAAGTCAGGGATAGAGATAGAGATTTGTAACATGTAAGTGTTTAGATGGTAACTGTTCTGACAGGAGAATTCAGAAAGACCTGAGAGATTATATATGGTAAGTGAAAAAAGAAGATAGTCAAAGACAGAATCTCAGAAGGTATCAGCAGTCAGAATGTAGTCATAGTTGATTATATATATAATATTGTATATATATATTATATATACAATATTAACAAAGATATAAAGGGTATTTGATGAAAAATAAAAATTTTAAAAATTTAAGTGATTTGACTAATCTATTGGAAAAAAAAACAATCACAAACACATATATGCACACAGTATACCCCCATAGCCTGGGAAGAAATTTATCAAAATGTTAACCAGCTGTGTTTGGATAGTGTATATATTGGTCATTTGTTTTATTCTTTCTATTTTCTAGTTTTATAGAATAAAATTTCATCATATTTTTAAAAATAATATTAATGGTTTATGTTCTCATATTAAATGATTTCTTCCTTTAAATGGCCAAAAAGAAAATCTCCCATCTTCTAATCATGGGGGTAAAGTCCTTTCTTCCCTGACCTTTGGTAATGGTCTTCACCACTGCTCCTTGCTCACAGCAATCCTCTTTGTTTCACACACTTGGATTCTGATATTTTAGGCCACATACAAATCCCACTTAGGGCTTGGGCTCAAGTCTTCACTCCTGTTTCAGAGGGCATTGCAAACTGGTGTCTACAACAATTTCAATGTTCTTCCTGCTCTACAAAGCAGAAGTCAATTTAGGTCAGTCCTTAACAGGAAACCCACGAACATTTGCATTTAAACACTAGGTACCAGCACTGCACTTACATATTATCAATTCCCTACTGCTGGCTAGATTTGTCTGGTGTTTACATTGGCATTGCCAAAGCTGTCAATCAACCTCTAGCCACAAGACACTCCAGAGACAAGCCAAGAGACTTAAGGCTGAGAGAAGAAAATGACCAAATCTATTCAGCTGTGAACTCAGAAAATCAGTATAAACTGAAAGTAATCATGGAGACATTTTAAAGGGCTTAGATTTATAAACAATAACCTTACAAAATAGTACTAATGCAGGCCCATGCACAAGATGTTATGATTAAGACTAGATTGAAGGTCTTTTTAACTCCAGATACATCATGGAGAGGATAGATACAATAACAAATATATAAAAATTTATTTCTATCTGTCTCTATCACTTCATGTCTTCTATATGGTAAAGGTGAATTATAATTTCTTTGTTATGTTACATACTTTAAAACATTTCTTAGGCCATTATGACATATATAATACGTGACATTGTGATATGAAGCTGATTGTACCCTGAATAAAATAAATGTAATTGAAGTGCTTCTTCAATTTCATTGAGAAGTGTGGTTGAGGCTTATTTTGAAAGTGATACCAGTCTCAAAGTATCTAATACAAACTTGTCTAAAGTGTTTTTGTTTTTATTTTCATCTGAAAGAGAAAGCCACTCCTGAATTTTTATTGTACGTTCAAAGAGTTGAGATTATTTGGATTCTGTGATAAACCACATTTTAAAACATTTGGGTTTTATCTTTTTTGGGGATAAAAAAATTAAAACTGGCCTAAATAAATTAAAAACACTAATGCTATGTTAGGTCAAATTAATTGCTTTTATTGTTGTTGGACAAGGAGAGCAGAGCCTTCCTCCCAGATACTGCTCAAGTGTGCAGAAGCACAGTGGTCTCTAACATTGCCCACAGCTCAGCAGCATCCTGATGCTGAGACTCAGCCACACTCTTTCCTCCCACCACCACTCACATCTCTTTATTGGCTTAATGCTCTCCCAGTGCTTTGTTTTTCACTGACATATGAAGTCTATAGGGCTTGTTCTTCTACAAAGCAGTGACTTTCATAAATATATCACAGCTTCTGCTTCCCCTCAGAATCCATATGTTGAATGGGTTAAAGACAAAAGGACTGAGGTTGTTGCTTCAGCCCCAGAGAAGCCCCAAGCCCACCAACATATGGTCTACCCTCTCCTTTTGAACCCCCTCTCTTGAATCCTAACTTGCTTTCTATATGTCCTCTGCAGGAAATATCAGGACCCAAAGGACAGCCTGTGAAGATTCATGTTCTGTTCTCAATGGGGGATTTTAAAACATGTAAGGAGAAGTTAGGGAGCTGTTCAGCTGATTCAGAAAGGTTTATAGAAGGATTCGAACATCTCTCTGTAGTATTTGTCTTGACCTGGAAGGATGTGTGGATCTTGCTTTCACATTGCTGCTCACTAGATGAGAGAAATAGAATTTGGGTAGCTGGTCAGGTCCATGGGGACCAACTTCATGCAATTTGGTGGGGACCAACTTCAAGCAGTTTGGGATTAGATAAGGGGCTACTTTCCTTCTCTCATGGTTACTTTCCTCTACAGGTCCTTTAATCATGATAATCCTTCTTCTTACATTTAGGGCATTGTCTTTTTAATCTCCTGGTTAAGTTCGTATCCTCTAGACTCCAACAGTTCCACAGGAAGTTTATGTTGGCCTGAGATTCTATCCTAATCCTAGGGCAAGAGCCCATGGACTCCACTTCTGGAACCACTAGACCTCACTGTTCACACCTTATACCTGTAGCTCTTCTGGAGAGGCTATGGAGCCTGGGGAATACATTGTCCCTGTTCAGCAAGAAGCAGATACGGAAGCTGGGTCTTCATCCCTAATCCCCAAAGAATTTTAGGCTCCGTGTCTCTCAGGGGAATGTTAGGCAAGGACCAAATCTGCAGGTGGCCAACACAGGCCAGGAGGATGGTTCCTAGGGGCATAGAAACTGGGAGAGAGAACAGACTGCAGGAAAATTCAGAACACCTGGTAATCATTTTGTAATATCCCACACCTCCTGTAAGCCCTCCCCAAGATTAGGCCAACAAAAGGAGACCATCTAGGAGTCCTCAATGTCTTCCTCTATTTGTGGAGACTGACTCACTCCTCTCTGGAATGTATCTTCACTTTGGGTAGATTCCTTCTTCATTTTCAGTTTGTGTAGTTTCTTCCTTTTCTGTAATGAACTGTTTGTGTTAATTTGCTTTGTATTTGCAATCACTTTATCATTGACTCAACTCACTACCAGTACTCACTCTTGACACTGGGAACCGAGTACCTCATGGTACCTCAGAATGACCCTGTTTGGAAATGGGACCACTGCCAATATAATTAATTCAAATAAAGTCATTAGGGTATTCCTGATCCAATATGACTAATGTCCTTATAAAAAAGGGAAATTTGGACACAGAGACAGACATGGATAACGAGAAAACCATGTAAAGAGACACAGGCAGAAGATGCCATCTATAACCCAAGAGAGGACAGATAGATCCTTCCCTCACAGCCTTCAGGAGGAACCAACCCTGCTGATAACTTGATCTTGCACTTCTAGTCTACAAACAGTGAGACAATAAATTTCTGTTTTTTAAGCCACTCAGATAGTGGTGCTTTGCTATGGCAGCCCTAGCAAACTGATATACCATTTTCAAGCCTCATGGCATTTCCCAATTAAATCTAGAATTCTAGAACTTCATTCAAGCCACGTTACATTCAATAATCAAATCACTTTCCAGATCAAAGATTCCCTTTTTAAAATATATGCTTTTATTGAAATCTCTTCCTGTCTTCTGTTCTTATCCTTATTTGAAACTTTCATTTCTGAACATTTTTCAATTCTTTCTTTAGGTACAGTGACCAGAACTAATTCCCCTGATACAAAGATAAACAATTTACTGAGTCTCAGTTTCCTCATATGTAAAATGCATTAGAAATTATCACTCAGGATTGCTTTAAGAATTAAAGTAATATATATGAAAGTGTTCAAATTGCTATTGATATTTCTGCTTCACTTGCAATAGCATCTCTGATGATTCATAGAATTTTAGTAACTGTGTTCATCTCCACCATAAACTTCAGGTGGAGAACCCCAGTAAAAGAAGGTAATAATGACTGTCAAACTTTTATTCTGTGTCATCACTGATGCTTAAAAATCATCATCATATAAATACTATTTACATTATTTTTCCTTATTCTACCACATTCACACACCCATCGTGCTTCATCTTCTGTGTTTTGACCTCAAACATAAGCAGGAAAGATTTTCCTGCAGTTTATTCTTATCAGCTTGACATTTAATTACCCAGAGAAGCTTAGTGTCATCTGTGAACTTGAAGATTTTACTGGGCACTTCATCTTTCTAGTCACTTATAAAACTTTAAATGAAGCCAGTCCTGGCAATAATTCCTAAGACAGAGAGTCCAAGCCTGAGCACTAGGGCTGGGTTGCAGATGTGCTGAGACATAGGCACCCTTGGCCCTGGGGGTAGCAGGTGTCTCCATCAGTGGCCAGTCTTTTCTGTGCATATGAGTGGACTGTGACAGCATTATCATTTCCTGTAGGTTTTGTGTAAGAAAAGTTGGAAATTGATGCCCTAAAGATATCTTCTGTTAAAATCCTTTTGCTCATAAACATCATTGTTTGTTCCCTTGCCTCTTTCCTACCAATACACTAGGTGTTCAGCCATGAAACCATATTCTCCTGAATTTGTAGACAATCTGTTGAATGTGTGTGTTTTCTATGTCTATTTTTAGTGGAACTTAACATAGACCATTTTCAGATGTGTCATGATCTCAATAACTAAGAATTACAGAAAAGACAAAATCCAAGATGATGTGCAGAATAAATAAATCAGAAGAGAAGATTGAAGAGCTTGTGCGAGCAGATCTCAGCAGACAGAAACATTGTATGATCACCCCGTAGACCAGTATTGTTATGGAACCTACATACATTGAGAAGCCTTGTAAATATCACCTTTATTTTACATTTGCTGGATATTTCTTGCTGCCATTCCAAAAGGTCATCACAATTAATGAGTATTTTCTTTTGCTTAAGCCTGGCCAAAATAAATCTTTCCGAACGTAAGGAGTTTGTTCATCCACAGAGGAACCTAGACGAAAAGGGGGCTGGTAGTAGAGAGTGTGTGTTGTTTAATGAAAGGATAGGAACTCCCAGAGTAAGGGGAACAAATACGAGTAAGGCTGGGACATCCGTTAGAAATCTAATAGCCTGGATGGAGAAGTGGCAATCTTGTTCATGGCTCGGAACCTAAACCTCCCATAGGAAGGGGTCACCTAGTAAGGGTCTCAGTAAACAAGTAGAAAAATAAAAGACCAATAACGAGATAGAAGAAAAAACAAAAATGAGAATGAGAAAGCAAGAGCTAAAGAAAGAGAACCCTAGCCTAAGCAAGGCAACCCAGTTCGTGTTTTACAGTAGTAACTATTGCTATGTGAAGACAGATTCCATATATGCAAGCAGTAAAATTCTGTTTGAAATTTAAAAACCTGTTTTTTTCCCATATATAGAACACCCTCAATATTCTAAGTAGACATCTATTCTGTGTGTAGAGAAAACATACACAAATCATATGGAAAGTCAATTATACATATACACTGTGTTGGTATTGTGCTTTTACATTATATAATTAGCAACAAATTCAAGCATACAACCCCTCTAAGGCAGGACTCCAGAAGAGAGATTAAAGAGAAAAGGCAGTATTGAATAAACTGTGAAATAATGTCTCTGTCCTATGAGACTGTCAAGTGTTCCAAGCTGAGTTTTTCACTATCTACTTTTGCAGGAGCCTTTTAGATTCCCTCTCTACAGTCTCCTTCTGTAGTAACTGTGATGCACAGGGTGCCTGGCTGATTCTCAGACTCAGAATCCATAGACATTCAGGCCCTTGATGGATGTCAGCTCTGAATTGTTTTGGATTTCCTTTCAAAATGCCTCCAGGAAGGCTCTCTTCAGCTGGGTAGGTTGAAGAGGGATTCCCCTCAAGATTCTTCCTACTTAAGGTGTAGAAGGAATCAGTTCTCCTCTCACTCCCATGGACAAGAGAACACTCAACTGTCCCACACATTCTTTAAAGGAGGCCTCCTCCATTAATTTTCTACCTTTATGCTTTTATGGTTGAAGGTGGGTGATCACTAATAGGCAGAATCGGTCTAGCTATCTCTTAGCTCATCCTGGTTAAAATGTCTAACACCTTTCTTGGAAACTTTTGGGATACTTGACATCTGTTGTATTATTTTTGATCTTGAGGGTTGCAGTAAAAATGAGACAAAAGGAGTTCCATTTACTAGGTTTCTCGATTTTAAATTGCCACATTTGAAGTTCAATATAATCTATATCAGCAGTTTTATATGGCTCAAAGTATTGAATGTCTTACTATATCAGTTTTCCCTTCCATCCTATTACCACTCAACTTTGTCAAAAAGGAACTTGTTAGGTAGCTCTTCTCTGTCAACCAGAAAGTTTTGAGTGACCCAAGAAAAAATATATACAAACTCAATTCTTTCCTGTAATGTGAAATAGCAGTTTTTCAAACAAATGAACAAAACACATACTTCACTCAAGGTTCACAAAATTACAAGCATCTAAGATCTCTTTTATTGTAAAACAACAAAATAAATTGTTACTCAATGCCCAGCTTGGAAAGATCTCACCAGATACCCTGGAGAGAAATAAGTTTTTCTGTTAGTATTTATTGAATGAGATGTTGACTTTTCTGACTGACTAAGGGAACTCTGCTTAGAAAAGCATCATGGTGCCAAGTAAAATGCAGGTTCTGTTGTTAGGATGTTGCTTAATAATGACCGTCACAGCTGCTAGCCTGGAACTTTTACCTAAGCTTGAATACCTTCAAAAAGTGTCTTTGCTACTCTGATCATCTGTAACTTTTGTTATTTGTTCCTCTCACATGCTAACAATGAAAGGTGTAAATATGTTGCTTTCTCTTTTTGGTTTGAAATTGCAATTGAATTATCACGTTTATTTTTTGTCCTTTAATTTCTATGGATTTATGTTCTTTGAGTGAAGCAACCTGTAGTACACTGGGGAACAGTTCTGTATTCCCCTCTGTGTCCCTCTGGCCTTTACACAGTGAAGAAATTCAACAAGTGCATGTTAAGTGAGTGAATGACAGCTACTGCTCTTGTATGCTGTCTTTCCAATGTTTGCATCATTCCATTTAGCCTCAATATCAATTTTTGATATCATTCAAATCAATCTATCAGAATAGCTAGAAAATGCCACCATTTTACATTGCTAAAAGGGTGATATGTATTATGTTTAACTTCAGAAACAGTTCTTTGATTTATTGTTCTGACCTTTTAATTCCTTGGAAAACTAAGATCCTTTCGACATATTCATCTTAGGCTAAAGCAAACAAGAGAATTTGCCTAATGTTTAAGCTCAAAGAAATGGAAGTCTTACATGAAGCTCAGTATGATTCTCTGAAGATTCTTTTGTAACATCAGCATATATAAGAAGTTGAATAATATCAGAATGCAAAGAATATAATAAGTGTAAGATTATACCAAAGCTTCTGCAAGATAAACTGTTCCAAAATTGTGAAAGAGCCATTATTTGTTCTCTTCCTTTTGGCTGTTAAGAAAGGAGCAATTTAAAAAGCAAATAATACATTGGTAAATTCCAAAAGTTTATATCATACTTAAAGTAATTTGACTGTTCATTTAGAATTAAACTAAAAATTTTTCCAGAATGAATAATCACAATTTAGAAATAGAGATAGTCTTATAAAAAAAGACTAGATTAAAAACAAGATACTTTATTCATTGTAGATAGTAATTTTTAATAGATGTTCTTCTTCCTGTAGAGCTCAAAGGATAGTTAGTCAGATTTCTTTTTCTGTATGTTTTTTAATGAAATTTACTGATTGAGTTGATGATGATATTTTCAGGAATCAATGAGGATTTGACACACCCCAAACAGCATCTTCTGAGGAAAAACTTCAGGAATTCTTGTAATTCTTTACAGAGCATCTGTGCTAAATGGAAGTAAATTATGAAAGGGAAAAATTTAAATATTCACAAATGGATGATTTTTTTATAACTGGCAATTGCTTTGGAAGACTATTAGAAATTTGCTTACAGTTTAAAAGAAACATGCTATCAAGAAAATTTGATGCATGAATATTGTCTTTATTATCCAGGCAACACCTACTATCGTCAGTATGTGGATATTTAAATGAAATGAGTCAGAAGTTTGGAAATAAAAAAAAATAGATTGTCTTGGGGGACTCTCACTGTTAAATCCACTCATAGGAGATCAGGCAGAGATAAGCAATGTCACATAAAACAAACAGAATTTTTTTCAGACCTGACCTATAAACCCTATTATAACCAAGCTGAAGATACAAGCATACAAAAAAAAACAGTTAGTAAAAATGAAGTTGGTACTAGCACAAGCTATGCAAAAAGAATAGCATGAAGGAAAATATCCAAAGTAAAACTTAAATCAACTGCCTCCCAATATTCTTTGCCAAGAATATTCCTATCACTATGTAAATAAATGAATTGGGATTTGCTTTAAGCCATTACACATTTAAGTCACATGGCTAATTGTCCCTATTCTAACTCTATGTCTACAAAGAAATCTAAATTTATATTTGGTTTCCCAGAATGGGCTGGTTCTTCAATCATCAATATTGCAGTCCATGCAACAACTAATTTGCTTATTACAAACAAATCAACTGACTTTCAGGATTTATACACCAATTTCAAGGACACTGGTGAATTCACCAATATATTAATAATATCTGCTCCTGTGAAGCTCCTTGAAAGCCAGGCAGCAGCCTTCTCCTGGATTTTACAAACTTTTCCAATGTGTTACGGGAAAAAACCAAGCCTTTCAGACGTTTAAATTTCTACATCTGCATTTTAGTTTAATCTATCAAAATCCACAATCAGTTGTCTATCAAAGGTGAGAGAAATAATAATCCAAATTAATCATTCAAATAGGAAATATATTTTAGTTGTGTCTCTACAGAGCTTAGTATGATGATTTTTACATGTTAGGAATTCAGGAAATATTAATTGATTGAATTTAAAATTTAAAAGTTGCAGAAGCAATGCTTCAACAATGAATAAAGAATAAGTGAGAGATAAATCATTCAATATTTAAATATGAAAAATTTAAACAAGCTTTGTTCTGCCCTTTTTCTAGAGTTTTATTTTTGTTTTACTGTATGTTAGTATGTATGTGTGTGTTTACTTGAGTATTGCCTTTTCAGACTTAAAAATAAAACAGCTACTAAAATGAGAAGCCTGTCAGGAGAGCAAGCATTCCAAACAACATAATTATGTTCATATTGCTTAAAAATTTAGGAAAGTTTCCCAATCTTAAGGTAGACTTCCATCATAATACAGTAACCTAGATCTCCATTTATAAAAGCACATAGGTTTTTGACAAGAGCAGGGCACAAAAAGAACATTACAACAATGAATTAAAATGAATGTCCATTTATTTAAGTATATAGTATTGGTTTTAATGCAAAATGCTGTGCTTATTGACAGCAGAGCAAACTAGGAAGGGTTTCTTTAACATGTAGACCCACTCTCCAAGTAGAATCTGAATTCTAGATAAAGAAGTCCTTTTAAAAATGAAGAATTTAAGTAGAGAAATCTTTTCTACCTTTCTCAAAGGCAAATCTTCATTTAACTTGGGATTCTGATATATTATTTCATATGGAAAATGGCTGCTGCTACTAAATTTCTGCCTCTTTGCAAAGCAGTCACATGGCAGGATAGTCTGACAATTTAGATGTGGGTGGTTCACCCACAAATCCTCTCCACCTTCCCACGGTAGACACTGAAAATACTAGGCTCTCATTTCCTGGGCCTTACTTCCAACTGATAAATTCCACTGAATAAAGCCAGCGCTGGTCAAGGGAACCAGTCATGAGTCTTCTGGGAGTTTCTGGGAAAGGTTTTCATATCCAATAAAAATACTTGTTCCTGCCTTTGTATGTGTTCTGTGAGGATATGCCTGTTGCCCAGTGGCTAATTTGTAGCTACAAGAGGACACGTATTAAGACTACAGCCAAATCACTACAATTAAATGTGGAAAAGACAAGAAAACACCCTGGTTCTTAATAACTCTGTTTTGACAGAAGTAAAATCCAGAATCAACCAGCTAATATAAAAAGCTGGACTTCTTTTTATATTAGATAATGAGCTCCTATTATTTAAGTCACTTTCAATTGGATATTCTTTAACTTACAGCTGAAAATATCCTAAAAGATATGTGATGTTTCTTCATATGGTTTATGTCTCAGTCAGTCTGAACTGCTATAACAAACTACCATAGCTGGAAGGCTTAAACAACAAACATTTATTTCTTACAATGCTGGAGGCTAAAAATCTGAATCAGGAAGCCAGCATGATCAGGTTCATGGAAAGGGCCCTTTTCCTGGTTTACAAATGGCAGCCTTCTTACTGTATCCTCATATATTAGAGAGAGAGAGAGATATCTCACATCTCTTACTCTTTGTATTAATCATTAATCCCATCATGAGGGCTTCATGCTCATGACTTCATCTAACCCTAATTACCTTCAAAAGTCCCTCCTCCAAATATCATCACAATGGGGATTAAAGTTTCAACATAAAAATTTAGGGGGACATAGACATTCAGTCTATAACAGTCTAGATCCTACAATAAGAATATCTAGTCTAAATTGTTTTCTGAATGTTATAGTATTCAACATAGTCACAGCAGTTTAAGACTTGTAATTCTCAATTTTTTTAAATAAAGTCCCAGTTAACAGCAAGATTCGGTTACAATAAAATGATGACTTAAGGGACATTTAAACTGAAATTATGTGACTGTCTTTATAAACTGTAATGCTTGGAAAGATAAAACTAATGGTAGTCTTGTGCAGTTAAACATTAATATCTTGCTAATCCCGGGTCTCTCCAGTGATTTACAGCTCAATGAATACTGCTAATAAATATTCTAGTGTAATGCATGTCGATAATACTGTGTGAAAAGGACTGTATCAGCTTACTTCCAAATGAAGGAGCAAGACATTTGAGCTAGAAGTCTTTTAATTTTTTTGTGACAAAGAAATTGAAGAAGTTTCCATTTCAAAACTCAATTGATTTGTGTTGCTTAATTTGGGATTGTTTGCCCTGAGGACTTATCCAGTCAGTCTAGCAATATGTAGGTCACTTCTTATGTATAGAGTTACGTCTATGCATTCTTGTTCAATTCAGATGAATTAATAAGCCTCTTAACCTTCACATTCTTATAATCTAGTGCAGATACCACCTACCTATACCAACACAAAGCACAGGAATAGGAGAAAAAACAGAATATAGATCAGGTTTAAACAAAAGAAAATAGATATATTTTAAGATGTATATTTAGCAGTATCAAGGTTTGCTATTGTGTGTTTTACCTATTATGAGACCTTACTTCATTATTTTTTATACTGAAAGCTATATAGTACTTGGCTATCGTACAATGGGGGAAAATAATGGCTAACCAAATATTATAGGATGAGTGGGATGTGTGTTGTTTATCTGTTTACTTTGGAAGGAATGGAAAATGGAAAATGTAATCTCTTTCTTATTTGGTAAAAGAAGGTAAATCAGAACTCCTGTGATTTCACATGAAAGAAATCTCAATTTAGACTGGCTTCAGCCAAACGAAGAAACCTATTGGCCCAGGTATCTGAAGAGACAAGAGCAGGTTCTTGTTCAATTTGATCCAAGGACTCATTCAATGCCATCTGTACTTGGTTTCTCTCCATCTCTGCTTCTATCTCCATTCGGTTCATTCTCAGGCTCCTCTTATCCCAGGCTCACATCTCCTCATTACTAACATGATCAGGGGAGGACAATCATACCTTCCAATCAATGGTTCCAGAAAAAGTCTCCTTGTATTTTACTTCCTCTGTTGAGTCTCTCTCCATTCCTGAGTCATAGTGACCAAAGCAATGCAGTTCCAGTGGGCCAGGAGCCAAAACTCGCAATTTCTGCACTGAACTATATGAACTAAGGATAAAATAGAGTGGTTGTTCGCTAAACAAAACCATGGATCTATTACCAGGAGGATGGAGAGAAAATGGGTGCTGGACAGCAAAGGCAAAGATATTCACTCTCACTGTCTCTTTTTTAACTAGCATCAAAATAAAACTAAACTGACTTACATTCTTTGAATACACAAAGAAGTATTCCTTGAATTGTCAAGTGATGAAAATCATTTGTTTAAGGTTAATTGAAATTGTTCTTTATTCCCAAACCTCTTGGTGTGAAATTAAACATGCAATGTATTTTATATATATATATATATATATATATATATATTACTTCATACACTTACTCTGTTAATGAAAGAAGAAATAAAGTATGTGATGTAGTGAAGTCTGCCATTATCTCAGTTTGCAAAGGTGTTATCATAGAAACAGAGAATAAAAGACATGACTCCAAGGCCGGGCGCGGTGGCTCAAGTCTGTAATCCTAGCAGTCTGGGAGGCCGAGGCGGGCGGATCGCTCAAGGTCAGGAGTTCGAAACCAGCCTGAGCAAGAGCGAGACCCCGTCTCTACTAAAAATAGAAACAAATTAATTGGTCAACTAAAAATATATAGAAAATATTAGCCCGGCATGGTGGCACATGCCTGT
>CAUYRT010016827.1:0-40529 GCA_963574885.1 Lepilemur ruficaudatus
GTCAATTCATGAGTGGATTATTAAAATTTGGTATATGTTTACAATGGAATATTACTCAATTTTAAGAAATGACAGTGAGCTAGCACTGCTTATATTATCCTGGATTAAGCTTGAGCCCATTATTCAAAGTGAGGTGACACAAGACCAGAAGAATGGACCCCACATGTACTCGCCATCAAATTGGTACTGACTAACACTATGGGTCTCAAATGGTGGTGGTGTCCACCAGGGATTCAGGGAGTGTGGGGTAAACCCACATCTGAGCGATGTGGTGGGCACTATGGAGGGGTGGGACATGCTTGAAAAGTAGTTGGGGAAGGTAATTGGGGGTCTCAATAGGGGGAAGGAATTCCTCTAAAACTGATTTATGTGATTAACTGTACGTCTTGGTAAATTCACTAAAAATCTACTAAACTAATTGTACACTTAAAATGGAATAAAGCCATGATATGTAAAGTATACTTCAATAAAGAAAAAAGTATGTATTTTTTAAATCCAAATCTAAAACATTTAGTTTTATAACTTTTTCATAAATAGTTCAATAGTAAGTCTTTGACCTAAACACAGTTTAAACTCCCATTGACATAGAGCACAGGCTGGAATTTAATAAATAAATGCCTTTTATAAACAAGGGTAAGTTAGGTATACACAGTCTGGTATAATGGCTGAGAGTTAAAACTATTGCTAAGTTCCTTAAAAGTCCTAGTATTTTATTATTCTATGAATCCTTGAATTATACTGTTAAACTATATTCACTGTTTAATAAAAATGTTTTTTCAGGTTAGAAAAAAGGATCTAATATGTTAAAGCAATATACAAAAAAATCATAACATTTATGTCAATTTTCTCAGAACTTTCCAAAGCTACATCTTGATATTTCAAAAATTAAATATTGGATTAAGATTTGAAAAATATTTGAAAATATTAATAAAATAATTAGGATTTAAAAAAATGTTATACAATAGCATGCTAATTAAACTCATTCTTTGTCTTTCTAAAACAATTTTGTTTTAAATACCCTGTTCCAGAGAGAATACTTTCAGTTCTTCAGTTATTATTCTTTGGTAGTTGTAATTGAAAATTAGACCATGATGTCCTCTTTAAATAGTTCAACCTTTCTTAATTTACTTGAAAAATTTTTGTGTAGTGAGGAAATATTTAAAATGTTAATTACTTTGTTTCTTTCTTTCCTCTGGTTCTTTTATATCCCATCACCCT
This sequence comes from Lepilemur ruficaudatus, assembly GCA_963574885.1. Lineage (NCBI taxonomy): Eukaryota > Metazoa > Chordata > Mammalia > Primates > Lepilemuridae > Lepilemur > Lepilemur ruficaudatus. The sequence goes on from CAUYRT010016827.1 coordinate 1,219, forward strand.
TATACAGCACTCATTACCTAAGGATGGAATTGTAACAGCAAAACCAGAGAACAAATGAGTCAAATTATTGGCTCTCAGTTTAATATGCCAAACTCTAGATATGAGACAAATGCTTGCTATACAAGTTTTTTCTGTTCAAGGGGATATAAAATTTTCCTGGAAAGTGTTGAGGAGGGAAATCAACCAAGTTAGGTGTTGATGACAATCTCTAGAGGAGGGAATCTATACCTGCCCTTTTCCTGGTGAGGGTTAGAGAAATGGAGAGTTGAAAATGACAGAACCCCAAAGAAGTCTGGAGTCTTGAGAGCACAGAGGATAATCTGTTTTTTTCGCAAAAAAAAAAAAAAAAAAAAAAAAAACTCTAGGAATTTTTCCGGCCTTGTAAAAAAATTCCATGTCCGGAATGATGAGGAATAATTAGAAATGCCTACATAAAGATTCCAGGAATTTCATCCTGAGGGCACCCCACAGAGACCCTGAGGGCCCCTCCTTGAGAGGCAGGTGATGAGGACAGACGGATGCAGCAGCAGATACCAGCGCAGGCCCATAACTGGGGATTAGGCAGGACTGAGAATACACAACAGAGGACAGAGCGAATACTGATCAGAGCGGGAGGGGGGAGTAGATGGTGCAGCAGTGGGTTTGCAACTTGGACTGACTACATTTGGGTACCTTGTGTCACCTTCATCTCACCGCCCCCCCCCCCCCGAGACCTTGACACTACATTAGCCTATTAGAACTTACATGCAACCTTGGAGAAAAGAGAATGTATTAGTTTTCTCTTGCTGTATAGAAAATTACCAAAAATTTGAGGGCTTAAAATAACACCTATTAGTTCACATTTGTGTAGGCAAGAAGCCTAGAGTGGCAACATTGAGTTCTCTGCTCAAGGTGTTACGAGGCTGAAATTGAGGTGTCTTCAAGATTGACTTCTTATCCTGAGGCTCAGGAAAAATTTGCTTCCAGTCTTATTGAGGCTGTTGGCAGAATTCAGTTCCTCGTGCCTCTAGGGCTGAGGTCCTTGCTCCTGGCTGGTCGTCAGCCAGGGACTGCTCTCAACTCCTAGAGATTGTGTGGATTCCTTGCCACAAGGCTCCCTCCATCCTCAGTGCAATCCGTGAAGAATCTCCCTCACATCAAATCCCTCCCAAGCTTCAAATCTTCCCGATTTGTCTGTCTCTGTCCCTGTCTCTAGACCAAGTCAGAGTCACCAAGATAATCAGCCTTTCTCAAACTCAACTAGTTTGGGAGCTTAATTATTAATATATATTCAAAATCCATTCTCAAAAGTCCCTAGATTAGTGTTTGATTGTTAACTGCAAGAAGGTGTGTAAACTCCAGAGGCCAGCAATCTTGGGAGCTTAGAATTCTGCCTACCACAGAGAAGGAGGAGTGAATTGGCCTAGGCAGTCTGGAATTGGCTTGTAAAACCCTGTGTTTCTGTTGAGGTATTATTTACATCCTAAAATTTCTTTCATGTAAATCTGAAGCTATACAATTTTTTGTATTTTATTTATTTTCTTTAGGTCATGCTGAAGACTATGAGACAGTAGGCCAACACAGCAGGAAATATACAAGTACATAAATTCAAGTCAGAGGGGAGCTAGGATACCAGTCTCTCTCCCCAACCAACTTCTTTACTACTTGACTGATGGAACCCAGGTGAGACCCATGTCTCAGGGTCAGAACACACCTTGGGAAAATTCAAAGAGGCAGCAGGATCCTTAACATTCTTCAGAAGCTAAGGAGGGATAAGAAAGACTACAAGGTGCTTTGAAGAGTACTCTTAAATTCCACTTCCTGTAAGAGTACTCTGATCCTTGTAGACCAAAAGTATTTCACTGTGAAATTGCTGCTGTGAAGTAACCCTCCATCTTGACTGACAGCTGAGAGCCAGTTTCCTGAGAATTATAATTCCCCCATGAAACAAAACAGGAAAGTATTGAAGACCTGTACGCTGAGACTATACTTTCCTCAAACACGCATGCATATAAATTTACATTAGAGCAGGATTTTTAAACATTAAAGTGCTAAGTTACAAATGTAATTTGCCTGGTATGCGGTTGTCTCTTTTACCTTACAAAACAGAGTAAATCAGATTTTTAATACTGTCTTTACTTGGCTCTAGTTATACCCAACGATTACTTGTAATTATCCTGGCTATATTCATGATGCCAAGAGCTCTTTCCATAAACCAAACTAAGTATCCAGTCTCCTTTAGGAATAAAGGGAAACTGGATAAGTTGAAGGAGGAGTCTTCGATCAGCATCAGAAGCACCTAGCAGCTTCTAAATTTATTCAATTCGTACTTTGTTTTTAAAGAAGACTGAGCTATTTATTTCTGTCCTATGGGCAAACTCAGAATATAATGGACAAAGTGTCAGGGAGAATGAAGAAAAATGATGATATCCCCCAGCAGAATAAATACCACTTTTGCAAAAATAAAGTTGCCAGAGTCAGTCTAAGCCCCAAGTGATCAGCTGATGTGAGACATAGAACTGAGCTGAAAGCATTGTGCAGCGAGCTTGTGTAAATGAGGATTTATATTTAGAATAAAGCAGCATCAGTAAAGATTGATAATCTTTCAAGAACAGAGGCTCTAGTTCTCAAATCCCTAGATGTTACCTCTATTTTTCTAAAAGTATTTTATACCGTTGGACCACAACATTCCACTCTTGGGGATCTCAGAGACTCCTTATTGATAATACGTGTTTTAAACTCGAACCCAGGGAGACAAATGGTTTTCTCAATGTGCATATGGAAGAACATTTTGAATTTCTGAACTGCTATTTTCACATCTGCCAGAGAATGAAGTTTTACTGGAGAATGTCTCCTTGTATTTAATAGTTCACACACAGCCAGTTTTTTAAAAATAATTCATTGATATTAATCATTTAACAATATATGAATATTGGCTTCCCTGAGTTATATTCACCTGATCCTGCCCAACAGACTTCCTTTTTGTCCCGAAGTTGATCTTAGCCGTTCCTAACGCAGGTCTCTGCTCACTTTTATTCGCAAAATTTTACACAGCCTTCCTAGTATAGTTTGTATCTCTTTTCCAGAAGCTTTCTCCTAAAATCTAAATCCAAATGAGTCCCCTCTTTTCTCAAGTCCTTTAGCAGGTTTTATCTGCACTATTCAAACTGAAATGCTTCTGCTTCCTCCACAAAGCCTGTAGCTCTCACAGGCTTACTTGATAAGTAAGTCCCTGTAGTAAGTTGGATAACTGCCAAACAAAGATATCAAGTTTTAATCCCTGGAACCTGTAAACGTTACCATATTTGGATAAAGGGTCTTTTCAGAAGTAATTAAGTTAAAGATCTTGAGATGAGGAGATTGCCTTGAATTATCCAAGAGGGCCCTAAATGCCATCACTTACGTTAGCAAAAGGAGCTAACACACACAACAATTGATCTCAAGGAGACAGAGCGTAGAATGATGGTTACCAGAGGCTGGGAAGGGTAGCAGGGGAGGAAGGATAAAGTGGGGATAGTTAATGAGTATTAAAATGTAGTTACATGGTTAGATAGAATGAATAGTATTTGATAGCATAACAATAAGTTAAGGTATATTTTAAAATAATTAAAAGAGTGGAATTGGAATGTTCCTAACACTAAGAAATGATAAACACCTGAGGTAATGGATACTCCAATTACCCTGACTTGATTAACTCACACACATGCACACACAAATACACATGGGAGAAGGCAATGTGGGAATGGGGTCTTCCCTAGAGCATTCAGACTGAACACAGCCCGGCCAACCATGATATCAGACTTCTGGCCTCTAAAACTATGAGAAAAAAAGTCTGTTGTTTTAAGCCACCAGTTTGTGGTGATTTGTTATAGCAGCCACAGGAAACTAATATAGTCTACCGAATAAGTTTGTTAATTGACCAATTGCTCCTGACAGAGTGTTTGTAATGCAGCATGTAGCTAAGCTCAGCTTATCTTGATCAGACACCTGGGCTTTGGTGGCTCCATAATTACACTTGGCTAGCAATGTTAAAATTTGATATCCCCCAATTATAAGAAAAATGTAACCTCTCTTTGCAAGGTTATTCTAAGTTCTGTTTAAAAAAATCAAACATAAATGGGTTCCAATCCCAGCCCTGAGACTTGCTAGCTTTTTCTGGTTAAGCAATTTTCATTTAACCTTTTTAATCTTCCACTTTCTCATATATAAAAATTTGATACCTTTATAGGATTTCTGAGTGGATGAAATAATTCATGCAGAGTGACTAGTATATTATAAATGCTCAGTAAATAGCAGTTATTTTTATTATTGGGATTCCTATAGTTTATTTGTTCAACAAATATTTCTTAAATGTCTCTTATGAGCTAGACACTATTCTAGGAGCTGAGATTACAAATCCAAAGAAACAGTCTAAGTCCACACAGTCATGGAATTTACATAATATGATTCAAATTCTTAGTTGGTACATTTCTTTTTTTTTCTTAATTCTTAAGATGAAAACCCTCAACAAACCAGGCATAGAAGGAACATACCTCAAAGTTATAAAAGCCATATATGACAAATTCACAGCCAACATCATACTGAACGGGGAAAAGTAGAATGCATTTCCCCTAATAACTGGAACAAGACAAAGGTTCCCACTGTCACTACTTCTGTTCAATATAATACAAGAAGTCCTAGCCAGAGCAATCAGACAAGAGAAGGAAATAAAGTGCATCCAAATCAGGAAAGGGGAGATCAAACTATTCCTGCTGGCCAATAATATGATCTTGTGTCTAGGAAACTCTAAAGACTCCACCAAAAGACTCCTGAAATTGACAAATTCAGCAAAGTCTCTGGTTAACAAATTAATGTACACAAATAAGTAGCATTTTCATACACTAATAACAGTCCAGCTGAGAGTCAAAACAAGAACTCAATGCCATTTACAATAGCTACAAATAAAATGACATGCTGAGGAATGTATTTAACCAAGGCAGTGAAAGATCTCTACAACGAGAACTACAAAATACTGATGAAAAAATTATAAATGGCACAAACAGATGGAAAAAATATCCCATGCTCATGGATTGGTAGAATCAACATGATTAAAATGTCCATATTGCCCAAAGTAATTTACAAATTCAATGAAATTGCAATCAAAATACCAATGTCTTATTTCACAGATCTAGAAAAAATAATCCTAAGCTTTGTTTGGAACCAAAAAAGAGCCTGAATAGCCAATGCAATCTTAAGCAAAAGAACAAATCTGGAGGCATCACATTGCCTGACTTCAAATCGTACCACAAGGTTATAGTAACCAAAACAGCATGGCACTAGTATAAAAGTAGTGACATAGATCAATGGAACAGAAATAACAACATACAGCTATCACCAATTAATCTTCAACAAAGCAGACAAAAATGTACACTGGAGAAAGGATACACTATTCAATAAATGGTGCTGGAAAAGTTGGATAGCCACATGCAGAAGAATGAAACAGGACCTTGATCTCTCACCATATACAAAAATTAATTCAAGATGGGTTAAAAACTTAAATGTAAAGCATGAAACCATAAAAAGTCTAGAAGAAAACATAGAGAAAACTCTTCTAGACATAGGCCTACGCAAGGAATTTATGACTAAGACTCCAAAAACAAATACAGCAAGAACAAAAGTAAATAAATGGGATTTAATTAAACTAAACAGCTTCTGCATAGTGAAGAAAAAAATCAACAGAGTGAACAGACAACCTACACAATGGGAGAAAATATTCAAAAACTATACATCTGACAAAGTACTAATATCCAGAATCTGTAAAGAACTCAAACAAATCAGCAAGTAAAAAACAACCTGATCAAAGAGTGGGCAAAAGACATGCACAGAGTTTTTTCAAAAGAAGATATTCAAATGGCCAACAGACATATGAAAAAATGCTCAGCACCAATTATCATCAAGGAAACATAAATGAACCACAATGAGATATCACCTCACCCCTGTTAAAATGGCTTTTATTAAAATGTCAAAAACCAATAGATGCTGGTGTGCAAGCAGAGAGAAAAGAATGCTTATGCTCTATTGGTGGGACTGCAAACTAGTACAACCTCGGTGGAAAACAGAATGGGGATTCCTCAAAGAAATAAAAGTAGACCCACCATTCAATCCAGCAATCCCACTACTGGGTATCAACCCAAAGGAAGAGAAATCATTTTATCAAAAAGACACCTGCACTCAAATGTTTATCACAGCATAATTCACAATTGCAAAGATAGGGAATCAACCTAAATGCCCATCAATTCATGAATAGATAAAGAAAATGTGATATATATGTACCATGGAGTGCTACTAAGCCATAAAAAGAAATGAAAGAATGTCTTTCGCTGCAACTTGAAATGGAACTGGAGAACATTATTCTATGTGAAGTATCTCAGGAATGGAAAAACAAACACCACATGTTCTCACTAGTAAGGGAGAGCTAAACAATGAGCACATGGAGGCACAAAGAGAGGTAAAGGACATTGGAAACTAAGAAGGGGGAGTGTGGGTGTTGAGGGATAAAAACTTACCTATCAGGTACAATGACACTGTCCTGGTGATGGGCACCCTGAAAGCCCTGATTTCAGCATTATACAATGTATCCATGTAACAAAAACATTCGTACGCCATTAATATTTAGAAACAAAAAAAAGATGAGTCCTTAATTCCTCTATTTGATTTCTCTCTTCCTTAATAAGAAACCTCTTAAGGCTATAGAGTATCTCATGCATTTAGCTTTTTCTATATTCCATGTGTATGAAGTATTCTCCTATTTATTGTTTTTTGCATGGTTTATATATTTTTTAATTTCCTCATTGCTACAGGGTCATCTAGGTGTATGTTTTCTAACTTTAAGTAGTTAAAACTTTTTTGCAATTTATAACTAATGATTTCAATTGTATTGACAAAGATAGTAAAATTACCCATTTAAAAAAATTCTGTAAAGATTTTCTTTGTTGCTAAGTACATTTTATACAGATTTATTGCTATCGTATCTAGTCCAAAAGTATACTTTTTTGGTACTATACATGATCCTTTTTTATCCTGTTTAGTGCTTTTTATTTTAAATTTAATCTTGTCATTAATATTGCCACTCCTACTTTATGTTTGCGTTTGTTCAGTGCTGTATATCTTTGCCAAGATTCCTTTATAGTTAATTTTCTTTTCAAAACTTTTATAGTTGATTTCTTATAAATAGTACAGCTACATTTTGTTTGAACTCTATATAGTAGCCTATCTTTCACTGGAAATAATCCATTTATATTTGGAATATACTTCACTTTATTTTTCTATTTATTTTATGTTGATTCCTTATTTAACATCATTGTTTGCTGTAATTAATGTCTTTTTCTTTTTTTCAAACATTAAAAAAATCTTCATTCGTTTTCAGACCATTATGCTGGGGAACATATAGCTTATAGCAATATTTTTAAACACTTTAAAAAAAGATTCTGCTGATGATTTCAGACATTTTTTACATTGTTTAGATACTTAGTCTTTTTTTATTTCAGGGTATTATGAGGGTACAAACATTTTGATTACATTTAATGTCTTTGTCTCACCCAGGCGAGGGTTAGAGGCATGCCCTTCCCCTCTACAATGCTCACCACGTCCTTTAGTTGTGAGTTTACCTTCCCTTGCCCCCTAAACGCTGGAGAATATTACTACCATGTGAGCACTGTAGTTTTAATCAGTCAGTACCAATTTGATGGCGAGTACAAATGGAGCCTATTCTTCCGATCTTGTGATACCTCACTTCAGAAAATGGGCTCACGCTCAATCCAAGAAAATGTAAGAGGTGCTGTTTCTACATTCTCCCCGTTTATTTTAAAATTCAAGTATGCTTTTTCATGCTATCATTGATGCTATATCAGCTAAGAGAATGCTAAACTCCATTTCAGCAGTTTATTATACAATAATTTATTTCCAACTCACATTAACACTCCAACGTAGTTCCAGGCAGTAGGATTCACTCTACTCAATAATTTTGGAACCCAGGATGAAGGAAACTCTGCACCTAACTCCACACCTTCCAACAGGTGTCAATATCAAGCTGAGAGATAGGGAACGAATGTGGAGGATGGTGCCTGGCAGCAGGCAGTATTGTGTTAGTCACATGAAGGATAGGCTGGAAAGTGGACTCTAGCCATGTTCTAACCATGTACTAACCCAAATCAGACACATATGACTCTCCTATTACTTAACAAGATATCAACTACATACCCCACCAGGTTTCCTACATTTTCATCATGAACATACCAATCGGCCATATATATTCCCATTACCATTTGATGTTCAAAAGTCCATGCAGGAGGAAAAATGAAATGGAAATTTGTTAATATGCGAGTTGTCTTACCTGTTTTTATAATATGTGTAATTTTATTCTCTGAAAGTAACTTAAAGTGTGATTCCAAATGTTTTCCAGTTTGGCTCTCCAAAATGCCCATGCCACTCAGAGATTATCAGTTTACTGTACTTAGTTCTGACTGCTTCCCCGTGCATGACACACTCCATGAAGCAGGGACAAGCCTAGGAAGGCTTGAAGTTTCCAACAATAGTAATGGGCATTCATACAGCACTGTTTTGTCATCATAATATACCTCCCAAAAATTCCATTTGATGCTTCTAAAAACTTTTTTTTAATCAAAATAATGATAAATTTACTAAGACTGAATTTTCTGGAAGATATTTAAAAATAATGTGCATTATTTATCTGCAGAAAAGAAATTATTTATGAAGAAAAATAAACGCTACTGAAAATGTACAACACCCCAGGATCACCAAATTTCTTCACGGTTCATTTCTCTCTACAGCTCCTGGAAGGAAAAAAGTCCTGGAATTAGCAAACTCACATCATTCAATTCGATGACCCACCACTGAACAGGATCATAATTTTGTAGCAGCTCAGCTATGGTTGAGGATTAGGCTGAGGATCAGATAACAGAGGTTAATTAAAGCACCCAAAGAAAGATTCAGAAGACAATTAGAATGCATCATAAGGCATCGGCACTACCTTGGGCTTTATGAGATATTTTTTATAACTAGTCTTTGCTAAATGGGGAACTAGTTTTATGTCACTATAAATTACATTTAATTGCAGTTTTTGTTACATAATTTACCACATCCTTGTCTTCTTAAGATTTCTAATTCAGCTCTACATTTTAAGAACATGACTTCCTGTGTACTTTTTCTTTCATTAGCACTGTAGGCTCATTCTTTTTTCCACTGTAGTCACATATTATGTTAGCAGTGAAGATGTGATCATTTGTGGCCTTAGTTCTATGTTCCTTACTAGCAATCAACTTTAACTTGCATCCATCTCACTTCTAAACCTGAATTCTTTCATGAGATTATTGGTCTACCCTGCATAAGGTGTTCCGAAGACTTTTAAAACAAGTCCCCATCCTTGAAAGCCTGACATTATAACTTACCATACTCTATGGTCTTACTTCAATACAGCTCCCTCTTACATAAAATGGAATATAAGGCAGGTTTATCTTGAGCCCCACCTATAAAGGTTGATTATTATAAATGCTGGAAGAAACTTATGATAGCACTTTATCATAACCGTTTAATAGCAGGAATCAAAGCTTCAGTGTCATTGTTAGCACCAGAAGATATTAAATTTTGTCTGAATACCATGCAAGTAAAAATTAGCATGTAGGGTTAAACAGGTAATATATTAAGTATGTTTTACTGTTTTAAGGGTTTTTTTTAGTAACCTGAATGAGGCTAGAATAGTACAGTACAGCTCATATGGGGAAATTCAAACAAATAAAACACATTTATTTCTCTCATATGATAAGTGAATCTAAATTAGGTCATAGTTCCCTTAGCCATGTTTATATTTATCATCAAGAGTTAGCAGGTGATCAAAATGACAGTTTGGTACCCTTTGCATGTCCCAACCTTTAGGGAAAATGCAGCTGAATAACGTGGTGGTTCATGCCTCTACTGAGCTAGAAAGATTTGTTTCACATACTGCTCTGTGAATAATTCAGATTTCAAAATCTATGTGTTATTATTCCACTGTGTGTATACATATACATCTGTATGCATGTATACATAAATATACACACTACATTAGTCTTTTTATCTGTAAAATGGGGATAATAACAGGAGCTCACAGAACTATTAGGAAGATGAATGCGTATTTCAATCTAAGCATAGTGTCCAGTAAAATTTAACTATTATTTTAATAATAATGATTATTGTTCTTTGAACAATGTTTTATCATGGCTAATATTATTCTAACACAGAACATAGGTTGGGGCATCATATTGCACTTTGTCTCCTTCCATTAAATAAGATTCCTCTATTAGCCATCTTACACCAAATGTAAAATTGACCTTTCTTTAAAACCTATGAAGAATAAATTGAGGGATAGAAACCAATCTCTTTCCCTGAATTCTCATCTTTGTGTTGGAAACTATCTTTAATATTGAGCATCTATCCTTTCTAAGGAACAAAATAGAAATGAAATGAAATAGTACAGCACAGAGATACAGTGAAGAGTAATTAGAAAGATTACTTAAGGGACACCTTGGTCATCTGGTCTAAGAACAATCATTTTTAATATTTACATATATCACAGTTTCCAAAAAGAACTACTTATAGATGTTTTCATTAATAACACATCCATAACATCTGCATAATATACTAATCATACCATTATTATCTATGTTTATTTGACTTGTTTTAATATTCTAGCAATTGCTACAAACCAACTAAATCATATTATCAAAATTCTATAGACACAGCACAAATCAAAGAATGTATTTAATTCATCCTAAAATTTAATTAGAAAAGTGTATCTGTGACCTTTCTGTTGGAGAGTGTTGAATGTTTTTCTTAACAAATGTCCCCAGGCAATAAATAATTATCATAAAATGTGAGAAAGGTACACTAAGGTACATAGCAATGAGGTTATTTATTAGCTAATAGGATATCTCACTGTTTGATATCATGCAAATTTTTTATCATTATGGAAATTTAATTTGCACCTCTGTTTCCTTTGTGCTTTCCTTAAACCCAGTTCAGCTATTAAGAGTTACCTTTTATCTCAATAATTGTAGCTCTGATTTATTCCTCTTTTGTAGACAGTCAAAATAGTCAAGAAGATATCTGCTATTTAGTGATTTGGAGAACACACAACAGTTCGAGGTTTTCTTAATACTCAAAGGCAATTTAATTGTGCTTTCAATTGTGGTCACAGTAATTTGCAGGCACTTGGCTTGGTATTCTGTGGGAGCATTCTGAGAAGTAGTGGCAACTGCTCAGACATTCTAATTCTTCATTCTAATTGTCTTACCATTCTTCCAGTTTAATAGCACATGCAAATTATCACCTTATTCTTTGGCCAAACCATAAAACCAAGAACCAGCAGATCTGTTAATTGGAGTTTAATTTAGAATTTGGGCCAGATTTCTATTAGGGTAATTCCCTGGACTGGCCTATAATTTTAGTGGTACATTTTGTTTTCATTCATTTTCTGACACAAATTATTGAACAATATTGCTTTCACTTTCCCCATCTCTCTACTAAAAAGATGTGCAGACACATAAATTCTTAAATTAAATTAAAATCATCCTACTATTAGGGTGCCAAAACTTGAAGACCTAGTAAAAGAATATAAATAATTTTTGGATGGTATCTTATGAGAAAAATACAATGAATAAGATGAGCTTTGAAACCCTCGGTGTTGGCAAGCCTCAGGACCACAGGTTATGGTGAACACTTATCTGAAGCCCTCGATTGGAAGACAGCCCCAGACCATTCTAGTCGTCCCAGCCACTTGTTCCTGACCACTTGTACTATTGGAAAGGCTATTCTGAATTCGATTTGATTTCACAGATCAGGAATCTCACACATGTCTAAAATTTGTCACTCTAATCTGTGGAAGCCATATAAACAGATGGATTCAATTCAACAAATATTTATTCAGTGACTATATGCTAAGTCAGTTTTAAGGGATGTGGAAAATATAACAATAATTAAAGCATAGTTTGCATCCCCAAGAATTCTGCATTCTACTAGGGAGTTTGGCACTTACAAAAATGTGCATCATACAAGGCAAAAGGCAATAAATTCTATGAGGGGGACACAAAGTGAAATAGGAAGCCAAAGAAAGAAGGTAATTTGATCAAGAATGTCAATATTAGAGACCTTGATATGATTCTCAGTTTAGTCCAATTTAACAGTACTGCCCTCCTAAAGGCACAGACTTGATGGCTCTATACAAGTGATGACTGTAAAGTCCACACAAGGTTAAAATAAAAAGAATTCATATTCTTGGTCCTATACACATTGTGTTTCATGCTTCACTGAATTTTTTTTCCATGAGAAAATAATATTCAAAATCAAGAAGCCTACAAGAAAATTCATTAGAAGCTTAGTTTAACTGGCTTCACTTAGTAATGGTAATATATGCTATTGTTATGTAATAATTTCATGACTTTCTACTTTATTCACAGTAATATACGCCTGCGGTCCTCAACCCCCAGGCTGCAGACTGGTACCAGTTCGTGGCCTGTTAGGAACTGGGCCACAGAGCTCTGCCTTCCCCCTTCAATCCCCCTTCTGTGGAAAAATTGTCTTCCATGAAACTGGTCCCTGGTGCCAAAAAGGTGGAGACCACTGATACGCCATTCAGAAGAATCCAGGTGTCAGATAATTTAAGATTGAAAGATATGTTTGCGGTTATTAGTTTAAGCCTCGTAACTTATAAACAGGGAAACAGATACTCAAAAGATGTTAAGTGACCCTCCCAATGTCACAAGTAGCTAAAATGGGCAGTGCTAACAATTGCCTTTTTGTTTTGAAGACTTTTATCTTTTGCTGATCAATATTTCTCATAATTCAGTATCCATTCTGCCTCATGTCAAGTCCAGCTAGTAACTATTTAAGAATGCATCTTTATGTACTTGCATATTTGAGGTTGAGAAAACTTTAAATATTTTAGTTTAGAGCTCTTTTAAAGATTTGTGGTTCTTGTTAAAAGGACTTTATTGCATAGTAGCACTCTGTATAATTTAGTTTCCAAAGCCATAAGGACATAAAATAATGATTGCTCACTCTCTTTCAATCCCAAAGTGGAAACATTACAGGAACATTCTGAAGACTTGGGTCTATGGTGTAAACTTACCATCAGATCTGAATTTTATCTCCTTCAACAATCCAGGCAACACAGAGTAGCTTATCATGTCTTTAAATGCCCCACTCCAAAAGGCATTCCTTATGAGAACCATCCTAGAAATTAAGAGCATTTACAAAACCTTTCAAGGCAAAAATAGAGTGTCAAAAATAAATAATTGTCACACCTCTCCAAATTTAAATAATCAGTGTTAAGCATGCAGTTCATATAAAACAATGGAAAGCCTTCTGTGCCGCAGATCTCTCACGAATGGCTTGGTGCGCTCCTGGCAGTAATGAGTAAGTTCCCCCTTTATTAGTTCATGCAAGAGCTGGTTGTTTAAAGGAGTCTGGCATCACCTCCTCTCTTGCTCCTTCTCTCACCATGTGACACGCCTGTTTCCCCTTCACTTTTTGCTTTGACTGGAAGCTCTCCGAAGCCCTCACCAGAAGCAGATGCTGGTTCGATGCTTCTTTTAAAGTCTGCAAGAACCGTGAGCCAAATAAACCTCTTTTCTTTATAAATTACCCTCAGGTATTTTCTTTACAGCAACGCAAATGGCCTAATACACAGGGCACTGAGAAGAAATTACTTTATGATAGGCTTTTCACAAGATTTCCTCTCAGCAATATTTTTTAACAACAATGAACAGGAAGACCTTATAATGAATATTGGAATACTTTTTAGTAGACAGATAGGGAAAGTGTAAAGTAATATTGTTCAATAATTTGTGTCAGAAAATGAATGAAAACAAAATGTTTCACTAAAATTATAGGCCAATCCAGGGAATTACTCTAATAGAAATCTGGCCCAGATTCTAAATTAAACTCCAAGTAACAGATCTACTGGGTGGGAGCACAAATTGAAAAATATCTCAGGCAGGAAAACATAGTGCAAAAAAAGGCCTGCAAGTCTTCCCTGAATTAAAGTTATTTTTGTTATTCATATGAACTTAATCATTTATTTCTTATTAAACCAGTGACAAAAATATATCCCATCTATCACACTATATTGGTTAGTATTATATTCTGGAGTTTATTCATGTTTTTTGTCACATAATGATATCATGTTGCCAGATGTATAATAAATGTTATATCCTAGGAAAACATTACCTCATATTTGCACATAAACTTTCTAACCATCTTAGGTCATACTACCCAATAAAAATCCCTACATTAAATACAGAAGTGACTGAACTTGTTAGTATGAAAAAAAGAATGTTGAAAGAAAGCCCAATGTGCTAGACAAAATTAGAATTATATTTGAGCTAAGCCTTAACACAACAGTCTGTGATTATACAATATGGTCTTCTGGAATGCTGGGATTGGTGTGGAAGATTGAAAAGGAGGCCTAACATCTAAAGCATCTGATAAAATGTGAACTTGCAAAGTCATATTCTCAACAGGTTCATAAGTATGCTGACAGAATCAACCTCTTTAAAAAACTGGAATAACATTTGACATAGTTATGTGTATTAAATTGAATTGGCATTGTTCAATTTCCTACTATAACAAGGAAACATCTCCAGGGAGATTTTAAGAGTATTAACAATTGGGAGGGGGAGAGAAGAGAAAGTGTATTATCTCCTTTTCAAAAATCTTCAGTGGGGGAAAAAATAGCCCCTAAACAAATAAGAAATTGAAAAAGGAAAAAAAAAAAACAAACCAAGGTTATTTATAAATCACTGCAGTACCACAACACATGATTATTTGAATTTCCAAGTAGTATCACCAGAGATTATATGCAACCTAGAATAAGCAAAATTGAAGAGCCACAAACTTAATTTTATAAAAATTCTCACTCTCAAGTTTACACGCAACTCACTACTAAATACCTTAGCCTGAATACATTACCATTTCAAATCTGAAAACCTCAAAATGAAGAAGTAAATTCTTACTGTCATTTCAAAGGTATTAATCTATTTTCACACTGTAGGCCAAACCTCAATTATAACCCCGACTAATGTTAAGAAACTGGATATGTGATAGAGGATTCTTTTTGAAATGTTCAGTAAACCAAAATATTTAAAATACCTCATTCGTTGTTTATTTTCCTAACAGAGAATAACAAATGTAATTCATTTCTCAACTAATACTTACACAGTAATCAAGAGATTTGATAGTAGCCGATTTACATTTTATAAAAATCCATTGTTTCACAAAATTAGTTCTATGAATTAAACAACGTGCTGCTCACTTTATTTATGGAAAAATATTTAATTGTGGATCACTACAATCATGGTATTCTAGAAAGTGAACTCTTTCAAAACTACACCTTGATGAAGTGCTTCTCGTTATTTATACCATCCGACCAAAAACAGACACGTGGGCAAGTATGCACATCCATTGTTTAGCCATCCTGTAGCTGCTATGCAGATGCCCTAAGCATATCGTTTTCAAAACAGCTTCAATGTTGCCAAAGTGCCCTAATGAGGCAGAAAATGTTCCTCTTTACAATACAGATCTGAAATCTGTACACATCTCAATAAGGATACAAAGATTGACATCTGAAACATAGCTTCCACTAAATCTCTTGGTCTAACCCTCATTTTAAAAAATCTATCTTTATATATTTATTAAATACAGAATTTAATTTAATGCTATGTTGACAGTACTGAACAGTGGTTATGGAGAGTTCATGAGAAGTTGAAGGCTTGACTTTTGTCTCTAAGAATCTTAAACTCTAACAAGAGAAATAAGATTTATATACATAAAATGATCATCTTGGCAAATGTACAGAAATAATGACAACATGAATAAAACCATTACAATCTACTGAGTGTTTACCATGGAACACTTAACTGAGAATATTTTTTGTTGCATTTTCTCATTTAATTCTCAAAAATATATAGTGAAGTAGATTCTACTTTACAGATGAGGAAAACTTAAGTTATAGAAAATTAAATAATTTCCCAGATATGACAAAACTCAGTAACAGTCCTGTCTGTCTTGAAAGATGATGCTGGGAAGCAGTACTGCCCTAGAGACTTTACAGATCAAAGCAGGGAAAACAGCACAGAGCTGTAGGCACATACGGAGAAGATTCAAAAGATGATCTAGATATGTACAGAAGTGTCATTAATTTTTTAAGAAACTCAAATACTGGCCACAGGAATTAGATTAAATCACATGAGAAATGGAGATTAAAACATGTAAGTTCAAGAGAAGGAATATGATGCAAAAGTGGGTGTAAAATACTGTCTTGGTAAGTATATGGATTTAGATGATAATTTTGAAACGTTGAATGAAGTTTATGGAAGCCAAAGGACGTTATGAGAAGAGAATGAGATAGAGCCAAGTAATTACCATGGAAATGGACAAAAAAAAGATTAAAAATCTAAGGAATATTAGACATAACTCAGAAGGCCTTGCTGCCTGATTAAACATGGAGATGTATAGTACATTTCTGGACAGTAAATAACAAAAACAACAATAATT
Source organism: Lepilemur ruficaudatus (assembly GCA_963574885.1). Lineage (NCBI taxonomy): Eukaryota > Metazoa > Chordata > Mammalia > Primates > Lepilemuridae > Lepilemur > Lepilemur ruficaudatus. The sequence continues at coordinate 17,782 of CAUYRT010016827.1, forward strand.
ATAACAAAAATAATTTATAGGGATTTTTGCAGAATAAGCATAATGCCAATTGGAACAACTCCAAAAGGCAGAATTAGGATGGGCTCAGGTCAGTAGCTGAGAAGATAATTCAGGTTCACTACAGAAAAGAACTTCCAAACAGAACTTTCAAACAGGAAATGGGAAGTAGTTGTTTAATAGGTATAGAGTTGCAGTGTTGCAAGATGAACAATTTCTGGAAATTGATTTTACAACATTATGAATATAATTAACACTATTGAACTGTACACTTAAAAATAATTAAGATAGAATATTTTATGTTATATATATTTATCATGATTTAAAAAAAAAAACTTAAAATGGATTGTACCATCCTGTAAGGTAGTGACCTCTCATTTTTGTGAGTACTCTGGTAGGGAACACAATACGGCATTCATGTTATGGAGGGGAACTGCCACATTAAACGGAAGGTTGAATCAGAGACCTTGGAAGGCCCTTTCCAACTTGAAGAGTTTGGATTTTATCATTGACTTTCTCTTCTGGAGCGTCTACATTTGTTTTATCAAATTCTCTGAGGAGTAAGTGACCAAAGAAGATTGGGAACTTTGGATAAACAAATTCTCTAAAGAGGCAATAATTCAATCCAATAAAAATATTGAATGCATATCACAGTGGTCCTCAACCTTTTTGGCACCAGGGTTTGGTTTCATGGAAGACAATTTCTCCACAGACCCTGGGGCGAGGTGAGGGCAGAGAGGGGAAGATGGTTTCAGGATGATTCAAACTCATTACATTTATTGTACAGTCAAACCTCTCTGCCAATAATAATCTGTATTTGCAGCCACTCCCAGCACTAGCATCACCACCTCAGCTCCACCTGAGATCATCAGGCATTAGATGCCCATAAGGAGCGTGCAAACTGGATCCCTCACATGCGCAGTTTACAGTAGGGTTTGCACTCCTGTAATCTAATTGAGAATCTAATACCCCGCTGATCTGACAGGAGGCAGAGTGTATAACCATATACATGTGACATGTAAGTGATGCAAGCCATAGGGAGCAGCTGTAAATACAGATGAAACCTCAGTTGCCCACTGCTCACCTCCTGCTGTGCAGCCCAGTTCCTAACAGGCCGCAGACCACTATTGGTCTACTGCTCAGGGGTTAGGGACTACAGGCATATCATACCAGTTTTCTAGAGGTACCAAAACAGAAGACCCCAAACTGGGTGACTTGAACAACAGAAATTTACTGCTTCACAGTTTTGGAGGCTACAAGTCCAAAATGGAGGTGTTGTCAGGGCTATATGATCCCTCTGAAACTTGTAGGGAATCCTTTCTTGCCTCTTCCTAGCTTCTAGTGGTTTGCTGGCAATCTTTTGGCAGTCTTTGGTTTGCAGCTGCATAATTCCAATCCCTGCCTTTGTCATCACTTGGTGCTCCCCTTGTGTCTCTATGTCTTCATGTGGTTGTCTTTTTATAAGGTCAACAGTCATATTGAATTAGGGGCCCATCTACCCATCTTAACTAATTATATTTGCAATGGCCCTATTTTCAAATAAGGTCACATTCTAAGGTACTGTGGGTTAGGACTCCAATATATATTTTTGGGAGATAGAATTTAACTCATAACCTGTGTATATAAGATATTGTCCAGACTAAAATGATTACTAGATGATGTCCCATAATAAATGACAGTTTTGTCTTATTCTACACTGAAGCCTCAGTACCTGACCCAAAGTGGCAATTAAGAAATATTTGTTGAACAAATGAAAAATTAAATGGGACTTTTGTGGGCTCAGGTCAAAATCATAAAGTTAGCGTGTCCTTTGGAAATCTAACATAGCCCCAACGAGAAATTTCAGAACTAATTTAGTCTGTGAATCACCAGTATCTCTCATCTTTTATGTGAGACCTGGACCTAACACAGATAACAATTTCGAGATCTTGAGCATTGTCTTAACATCACTTTCTATGGAAACATAAGATAAGCTCTAATGAATTTTGGGAAAATAGCACATTTTAGCAATGAAGAGTTCAGATCACACCACAAAACTCCCCAGGATGTGATTGAAAATTTCAAAGAAAAACCACAGCAGGATAGCGTAACAGCTATTATGCAAATAAACCAAAGGAGGTCACTGCAAACAAGAGAGGTTAAAGAAAGGCTTTCTATGAGCCATTGATTAACATTTTCAAGCAACTTGGTGCAATTGTAGAAAATAGAGATAGACAAATCAAGATGATATCCAACTATAAAGGAAATTCTTTAGCCACAGCTCAGAAAAAACTGCAGCAAGATACTCGAATTGCAGCTACCAGAAAGAAGCAAAGGACAAATGTCAGCTGTACATAGTATACAGAAAACAGTTCTATATCATCTTTTCAGGCTCATCTGTACACAGCAATACTAGTGCCACCTTTAGTAGGCTGTCTAGGAAAGAATAACGTGCTCAGGAAAATATTGCTCAGACATTTCTACAAAGTACAAATCTTAAAGATTTTTATTTCCAGATATGCCTAACAAATTGTGGACATTCATTCACTCAATCTAAGAGAAATCGATAGTCCACTTTCTCAAAATAAGATTCATGCTCTGTTAAGTTTTATATCTACATTTAATTCAGATAAAACTAAACACGACGGAAAAAAAAATCATATGTACTCAACCATCAAGGTGGAGTGGAATAGAAGAACTTAAGCTGGTATTTCAACAATAGTCAAGAGCTGCCCATCATACCAATCTCACTGCCTGGCCTGGCACAGAGGATCTTGATCTTCTCTTTCTTTAGAAAGGAGGGACAGCAAGAAGCTGGTCAGTGCCTCACCCCTGTTATGTGCAAAGCTCAAAAGATTTTCCCAGATTTGTCAGTTTGTAAATTACCGCTCATGAGAAATACACCATCTTCCTTTGGACATTTTGAAAAGACATTCTATTCCTCATATTTGCCAACAGGGACTTTGAGATATCTTGCCCCCTTCCACATAAAACACATTTACTAGGCACAGAAATATTCTAGGATTAACTGTATAATACGTGTATGACCTTAATCATTTGCAAACACTTGTCCAGGACATGTTCACATTTAAAACATTTTGAGATTCCGAAAGAAATAAATGGCAATTTAAATTACAAACAGCAGTGAGATATCTAAAAGTTAAGCATGTCCTCATATCATTTTCTTCATTATAGCAAATCATACTTAAGTCATCAAAATTATTTGTGATAGATGAGATGTGTTGGTTTAGTGTTACTTGTTATAATAAGAATGGATTTAAACTAAACTTGTAAGATAATACTTTACACAATTAGACTGAGCACAAGATCACATGCAAATAACAATTACTGACTAGTAATGAAAATAAATGCCCAGTGCAATTACTCAAATCAAAATCAAGGTACATAATTCTTTTTTTATCATTTTGTATTGAGGTATAATTGACATACTGACAAAAAAATGATACATACTTAGTGTGTACCATCTGAAAGATTTTGATATATTGATGCATCCATAAAAATATCACTATAATCAAAATAATGAATATATCCTTCATCCTTAAATGTTTCCTCATACTCCTTTGTTATCCTTCCCTCTTGTTTTTGCCTCCTGTCTTCCCCAGGCAAACACTGATTTCCTTCCCACCACAACAGATTAGTTTACAATTCCTAGAATTTTATATGAAAGAAATCACATGGTATATACTTTTTTTAAGTCTAGCTTCCTTCCTTCAGCAGAATTATGTTCAGTCTCATCTATTGCATGGTATGTAACAATCAGATTTATTTAGTGGTTTGTTTGTTTGTTTGAGATAGGGTCTTCCTCTGTCACCCAGGCTGGAATGCAGTGATGTAGTCATAGTTCACTGCAGCCTTGAACTCCTAGGCTCAAGCCATCTTCCCACCTCAGCTTCCCACGTAGCTAAACTACAAGTGTGTAGGGCCATGCCCCGCTAATTCTTCTAATTTTTTTGGAGAAATAAGGTTTTACTATGTAGTCCAGGCTACTCTTGAACTCCTGGCCTCAAGCGATCCTCCTACCTTAGCCTCCCAAATTGCTGGGATTACAGGTGTGGGGCATTGTGTCTGACCTCATTCTTTTTGTATTCCTGAGTAGCATTACAAGGATAATTACACCACAATTTATCCATCCCACTGTTGGTGGATATTTGGATTGCTTCCAGTTTTTGATTTTACAAATAAAGCTGTTGTGAACAAATATGTACAAGTATTTGTATAGACATAGATATATGCTTTCTTTTCTCTTGGGTAAATACCTAGAGTAGAATGATTGAATCACATGTAGGTATATTTTTAAATTATTAAGAAATCGCCAAACTCTTTTCCAAATTGTTTGTACCATTTTACATCCCCTCTAGCAGTGTGTGGAAGTTCATTTTTTCTATATCCTCACCAACACTTGATATCCTTTTAATATCTGTAGAATCTGCAGTTATATTTTTCCTTATATTGGTACTTTTTATCTTCTCTATTATCTTTCTAATCAGTCTTACTAGAGATTTATCAATTTTATAGATTTTTTATCCTCAAAGAAGAAACATTTGATTTCATTGATTGTTTTATTGTGTTTCTGTTTCCTATTTTACTGATTGCTGCTCTGATATTTCCTTTCTTCTACAATAGCAGAAGATTGCCCTTCTTCTAGTTTCTTAAAATAGAAGCTGAAGTCAGTCATTCATTTATAACCTGTCTTTTTTTCTAAAGATGTTTGATACTATAAATTTCTCTTTAATCACTGCTTACTGGTATCTCACAATTTTGATATATTTGTGTTTTAATTCTCATTAAGCTCAACATACTTTCTAATTTCCCTTTCCATTCATATTTGACCCATGGGTTGTTTAGAAGTGTACTATTTGGGTGACTTGTTTTGTGGCCCATAACATGGTCTATCTTAGTAAATGCTTCATGTGCATTTGAAAGAATGAATATTCTGCTGTTGTGAGGGGCTATGTTTTAAAAAATATCAGTTACATCCATTTGGTTGTGAGTGAGTTCGACTCCAAATCCTTACTGATGTTTCTTTAATTGCTCTATCAGTTATTGAATGGTATTGAAGTCTCTGACTATAACTGAGGGTTTGTCTATCTTACCTTTCAGTTCTCTCCATTTTTCCTTCAGGTTTTCACAATTCTACTGTTAGGTACACGACTGTTTAGGATTGTGTGTCCTCTTGAATAAATAACCCCTTTGTTATGGTAAAACAATAGCCTTTATTTCTGCTAATATTCTTTTCTCTGAAACCTAATTTTTCTGATAAAAGTATAGCTACTTTCTTTTCATTAGTATTAGCATGGTATATATTCCCATCTCTCTCTCTCTGTCTTTTTTTTTTTTTTTTTGGCGTGGATGTTAACATTTTACTGTTCCTCCTTTGAGACTTTCCTTTGCATATATGATCATATTTTCTTACAAAATGAGTCTCAAATTATGTACTTGCCCTTTCATATAACATGTTTAAAGTTAAAAATACACATAGTTGTGTTTCCTATTTTGTTTACTAAATATTATTTGATGTATCCTTTTACTTTTAACCTACTTGTGTTTTTACTTTTAATCTATTTGAATCATCAACTGAGTTTTTATAATAATGCTTTGTAATTTAGAGACTTTGTTTTAGGTTAGTTATAAAAATAAGATTTAACTTAAAAGTCACAAGATAGTGCTTTACACACCTTCATTTAGCAGAAGCTCACATGCAAATAACAATTACTGATAACTGATTAAAATAAATACCCAGAATGAATATTCACATCAAAATCAAGGAATATAATTCTCATGAAGTTATTTTAAAGCAGAGCTGATCAGCCTAAATGTCTTTAAAATATTTGTTATTGAATATTGATATTTATTAAATTGCTTGGTAAGTTAGATTCATCAGCCTTATTTAAGAAGGAAGTGAATAAGTAGGCTGATATTCTATACAAAGTAAGACAGTAAAGTATGCATGTTGTAAGGTTGAATAAAGAATAGGCAAGTGAATCTAATATCATACATAATTGTATATGTTATTTTCCATCATCGTTTGTATATATATGTGTATTTAAAATCTTAAGAATTTATCAATCATTATCACTATTAATAGTTTAAATCAGTATCTTTATTCTGGAATCTAATAGATACATCGATTAGATCCAGAAATTTCAGTTTTAAGGTTATATTTTAAGATAATTATAGGGGACATACGCAAATATTTTTTAATGATGAAATTCTTCAAAACGGTAGTTTTAACAAATAAATTAGAAATAAATTAAATCTCCAAAAGTAGGTAATTGACTAAAGAAAGTATACTATAGCCATGAAATGCTCATCTTCCTTCACCTATTGTATTAGTTTGCTATGGCTGCCATAACAAAGTATAATACCTCAAACTGAGTAGCTTAAATAACTGAACCTTTTTTTTTCTGAGACAGTCTCACTCTGCTGCATGGGTTAGAGTGCCGTGGAGTCGGCCTAGCTTACAGCAACCTCAAACTCCTGGGCTCAAGTGATCCTTCTGCCTCAGCCTCCCATGTAGCTGGGACTACAGGCATGCACCACCGTGCCCGGCTAATTTTTTTCTATATATTTTTAGTTGTCCATCTAATTTCTTTCTATTTTTAGTAGAGATGGGGTCTCACTCTGCTCAGGCTGATCTCGAACTCCTGAGCTCAAACAATCCTCTCACCTCGGCCTCCCAGAGTGCTAGGATTACAGGCATGAGCCGCCACACCCAGCCAACAGTTGAAACTTATCATCTCACAGTTCTGGAGAATAAAAGTCCAAGATCAAGGTGTTGTCAGGGCCATGCTCTCTCTGAAAGCTCCAGGGAAGGATCTCTCACAGGCCTCTCTCCTAGCTTCTTGGCTAGGAGCATTCCTTGCCTTGTATCAGCATCACTCAAATATTCACATGGTGTTTTCCCTGTGTGTGTACCTTTTGATAAGGATATCAGTCATTTGGGATAGGGGTCTACCCTACTCAAGTATGATCTCATCTTAACCAATTACATCTTCGACAACCATATTTCCAAATAAGATCACACTCTGAGATATTGGGAATCAGGACTTCAACATATAAATGTTGAGGGAACATATTTCAATCCATAGCACCCACCATGACTGTATTCCACTTCTACTCTGTCAAACTTTCTTCAACCCCAATCACCAGGGTTCTTAACCTGGAGATCTTCAAGGAATTCATGAATACAAATACATTTCAGTATCATTGGTTTTCTTTGTAGCCATATGTTTAAAATTTCATTGATTTTGAAAAGAGTATTTCAAGAACAGATATATCTAAATGCTGCCAAAGGGATGAATACATTTCCTCTTCAAAATTAGTAACACTATTATATAATGTGACACGTAACAATGAAAGAAATTAAACATTAATGTCCTCATGGTTCTCAAAATTAGTGGGCCCCAAAATTACCTGGGAAGCTATACTTAACTCTGATGATTACTTCATGGAAGCAAGATTACTCTGTGTTGTGCCTTTTGGGGCCGATTAAGCTTTGTTGTTCATATTATTAATACCATCAACTGAACCTTAAAGCAAAACTTTAGTGATATCCTAAAATACTTAGTTTGTTAGTAATTAAAATGCCATTTTTAAATACAGACCCTTTCTTTGAAAAGGGCCACATTTTATATTTTGTATTTTTCACAGTGTCTAATGTTGGATCTTACAGATATCATGTAATAAAGAGCTCAATGACATTTATTAAATTAATGGATTGATAGATGAATGAATACGTATTTGGAAATCTTCTATTTGATTCCATCTATAATGGCCATAAGCCCTGTGTGTAGATTTCTCCTTTGAAAGCGTTAAACTGGTTCACCATCTTATGGACTCTTTCATTATTCATGCTAAGATTCCTGTATTCTACTTCATAGGTAGTCTACCATATTCAGATAATTTATTTCATCTCCAATTAAGAAATTTCTCTCATTACCCTATTAATAGAAATATTTACTGAGGATTTTTGCATCTATATTTATAAGGGATATTGGTCTATAGTTTTCTTTTTGTTGTTATTGTTGTATCCTTTCCTAGCTTTGGTATCAAGGTGACACTGGCTTTGGAGAATGAGTTGGGGAGGACTCTTTCCTTCTTGATGTTATGAAATAATTTCTGTAGTATAGGTATCAATTCTTCTTTGTCAGTCTGATAAAATTTGGCCATGAAACCATCTGGTCCAGGACTTTTTTTTTGTTGGAAGATTTTTTTATTGCTGCTTCAATTTCATTCCTCATAATTGATCTGTACAGGAGTTCTATTTCTTCCTGATTGAGGCTTGGGAGGTTGTTTGTTTCAAGACATATATCCATTTTCTCAACATTTTTAAGTTTCTGTGCATACAGATTTCTATAGTAGTCACAGATATTTTGTATTTCCATGGTATTAGTTGTAGCATCTCTTTTTTCATTTCTGATTGAGCTTATGTGGCTCCTTTCTTTTCTATTTCTCATTAATATAGTGAGAGGTCTATGAATTTTTTTTATCTTTTCAAAGAACCAGTTCTTTGTTTCATTAATCTTTTGTATTATTTTTTTCTTTCCTACTTCATTTAGTCCTGCTCTGACCTTAGTTATTTCTTTTCTTCTGCTGGGTTTGGGATTGGTTTGCTCTTCCCTTTCTAGTTCTTTGAGATGATTCATTAGATTGTTGATTGGTAATCTTTCTATATTTTTGATGTGGACATTTAAGGCTATGAATTTTTCCCTCAGGACTGCTTTTGCTGAATCCCACAGATTTTGATAACTTGTGTCCCCTTTGGCATTTAGTTTGAGGAATCTTTTGATTTCCACCTTAATTTCCTTCTTGACCCAATAATTGTTTAGCAGTAGTTTATTTAATTTCCAAGATTTTGTGCAGAACTGAGTATTTCTGTTGGAGTTAATTTCTAATTTTATTACATAGCATAAAAGAGAAGATACATAGTATAATTTCTATTTTTTGAATTTGTTGAGACATGTTTTGTGGCCTAAAATGTAATCAATTTTAGAGAATGTTCCATGTGTTGATGAGAAGAATGTATATTTAGTAGTTTTGGGGAAGAATGTTCTATATATGTCTGTTAGGCCCATTAGCTTTAGAGTCCCATTTAAGTACAGTGTTTCTTTATTTATTTTCTACTTGGAGGATCTGTCAAGTTCTGTTAGTTGGGTGTTGAAGTCCCCAGCAATTACAATGTTGCTGTTTATCACTTTGGGCTTCATCCCAGGGATGCAAGTGTGGTTCAACATACATAAATCAATAAATGTGATTCACCACATAAGCAGAGGCAAAAACAAAGATCACATGATCATCTCAATAGGTGCAGAAAAAGCATTTGACAAAATTCAACACCCTTTTATAATGAAAATCTTAACAAAATAGTCATAAATAGAACATATCTCAAATTATAAAAGCCATATACCACAAACCCACAGCCAACATCACACTGAACGTGGAAAAGTTGAAAACATTCCCACTCAGAACTGAAACAAAAGAAGGATGCTTACTGTCACCTCTTCTATTCAACATAGTGCTAGAAGTCCTAGCCAGAGCAATCAGTCATGAGAAGGAAATTAAGAATGTCCAAATGGGGAAAGAGGAGGTCAAACTATTGCCCTTTAATGATGATATGATTTTATGTCTAGAAAACCCCAAAGATTTCACCAAGAGACTCCTGGATTTGATAAATAAATTCAGCAAATTCTCAGGCTATAAAATTAATGTACACAAATCACTAGCATTCCTATATACCAACAACAGTCAAGGTGAGAATCAACAGTCAAGCTGTCAAAGACTCAATACCTTTCACAATAGCTACAAAGAAAATGAAATACTTAGGAATATATTTAACCAAGGAGGCAAAAGATCTCTACAAAGAGAACTATGAATCACTGAGGAAGGAAATTACAGATAATATAAACAAATGGAAAAACATATCATGCTCATGGATTGGCAGAATCAACAATGTTAAAATGTCCAAGCTACCCAAAGTGATTTACAGATTCAATGCAATCCCCATCAAAATACCAACATCATTTTTCATAGATCTAGAAAAAATAATTCTGCACTTTGTTTGGAACCAGAAAGAGCCCAAATAGCTAAAGCAACCTTAAAAAAAAAAAATTTGGAGGCATCATTTTACCAGCCTTTAAGCTATCCTACAAGGCTATAGTAACCAAAACAGCATTTCACTGGCACAAAAATAGAGACACAGACCAATGGAACAGAACAGAGAAACCAGACATAAAACCATCCACAAGATAAAACAAAAAAATACAAATGGGATCTTCTATTCTGTGTACTTATGTACACAGATGGAAATAAAATTCAACAGAAATCATGCAGGTGGTAGGGGGAGGAAGGGATGTGTGAAATCATACCTAATGGGTACAATGTACACCATCTGGGTGATGGGCACACTTATAACTTTGACTTAAGCATTACAAAAGCAATTCATGTAACCAAAACATTTGTACCCACATAATATTCTGAAATTAAAAAAAAATAAAAATGGCCTCATATAACAATAACTGCAAATAAAGAAAAATAATATATTTTATCAGAAAAGAAATATTTATATTTAACTCCATAATATTAATAACATCACAGGTAAGTGCTCAGACTGAAGTCAGTCTACCTGGGTTAAAAATTCCAGATCCATTATCTACTAGCTATATGAAATTATTAAAAATTCTATAACATCACTGGGATTTATTTTGCTTACTTGTAAAATGGGTATAACAAAGACTTACCTCATACGGTTATTTTCGTTAATTCATGAAAGCCACTTAAGTCAGCTTCTTATAGCACATAGCAAGAGTTTACAAGATTTTCAGTTCTTTATAATTAAAGAAAATATGTGTAATGAGGAAATATTTACTGTACAAAGCAGTAATCAATATTTTAAATTAGCTTTGTTTGGCCAAATGAGTTAAAATATTAACCCAGTTTGTAAGAGTACAACTGATATATATATATATATATGTGTGTGTGTGTGTGTGTGTGTGTATATATATATATATAAAGATATTAATACTCCAAAAGGTTAAAGGCAAACTCTTTTTTAAAAATTTTATATCAAGAAATTTAGCAGTGCTTAGTAGAGCTAGGGCCTCATAGAATAATACATAGTTTGCTGTATATTCCAATACATAGACTTTAGTAGTATGATATCCTTTTGCCATAACAGAATAGACTTTTTCTAATGACAAATTCATTGTTACACTGAAAACTACTGTCTTTCTTCAGGAAATAATGATCTGGAATACTTCAAGAATTAATTAAGATCCTGTATTTTTATAAAAGTTAATTCTTGTGAATTTTTTAATATCAAATATACTTATAACAATACAGTAACATTGCCAACAGAGTTGTGGTATGCCCATTCCCAGAATTTTTAAGGAGAAGTAAGATAAATATCATCTGGGGAAGTCAAAGTTCAGACTGAAAAAACACAGAATTGACAAGTCCTAGATTGATTAACTCAGAATTACAGATTATTGCACAAATTTATTTCTGTTCTGATATGACCAGCTATTTATGTAAACACAAGAGAATCGTAACACTGGAGTGTCTTTAATTCAACAAATCAATTCAGCAAATACTCATTAAGCACTTACGTACAAAGCACTAAGTCACACACTGAGTATACAGCAGTTCCTGTCCTTGTGGAATGTTCAGTCTAATTGGGTATACAGCAAAGTAAACAGGGTATTAAAACATGTTGGGATGCATGCCATGACAACAGTAAGGACAAACTATTAGGAAGACCAAGGATGGACAACACCTAACCCAGGCGTTAGTGGTCCAGGAACTGCTTTCTGGAGGAAGTCGTACGTGAACTAAGTCTGCTATGGCAGCTAGGAGTTAATAAAGTGAAGTGCAGAGTGGAACAAGAGAATATTCCAGCAGGACATACTTGTTGTTCTAAGCTTATAGAAAAGAGTGCTGGTTTGAAAAAAATATCCAAGGCATTTAGATTGAGGGAAGACATTTAAAGAGATGAGCCTGGGGAGGTAAGCAGGGGCAGGTTCACTAAGGCTCATCTCTGTAATCCATGTAACACTTTTTGAACTTTATTCTAAGGGTAAATAAGAAGCCATGGAGGGGTTTTACTGCAGTGTCATATGGTCAGACTATAGCTAGGATAAAAGCATTTTATTCTTTTCTCATCTTCTTTACTTCTTTATTTTCAACCACTGGGGAGATGGAGAAAAGCTGCTGAATACCTTCTTCATAACCATTTTCATTATGCAAGAGAAAATGGTTATGAAACAGAGGGACCATATAATTTATCATTCACAAATAGTTGTGCCAGAGTAATAAGCATAAACTGGGATGTATGGTCACCTTAAATTTAAATCTCTTCACAAATTTAACAAGTCATCCTCTAACAATTTTTTCAATCCTATTTAAAATGTAGAAATAATAAGACTTTTTAATAATCATAAAGAATGTGCCCACTGGTAAGACTAAAGGCATATCATGTTCTTTGTAATTAATTATATCCTTTTTGCTTTTCTGGATATAACCCCAGTGTTGCTGACTCGATTATAGTTTGTATCTTATTACAATTCCTAAGTACTTTTATGTTATACTTGGGCTTAGAAGGTCTTTACTTACTTTGTAGTTATTCTGCCTCAGAATTTTTCCAACCATAATGTATCTTGGTTTCAATGGATCATTTCTCTAATGTACAGAGATCACTTTCAATTATTCCCATCTTTGAGCTGTTAGTCACAGAATTATCAGCCATTAGGTCGTAAAAGACAGGAACTATGCCTCCCTAGATGTAATAAGGTACATATCTGAGTACTTTCTAGATGAAAGAACCAAATTGTGTTATTTTTATTGTTGTTTCTCTCAATTCTGTAACAAATATAGGTACTTTTACCACCAAATTACCCAAAAGGAAAATGAAGAATTGGGGGTTGGTAGAAGGACTAGAATTTTTATTCATTCCTACATTGTGCTTAATTACTGATCATTAGCTACTAAATGGAGTTACTACTTGGAAATGATTATTTCTTTTTTCTTAATGAAAAATAATATTATATTAATAACAATATATGGGACATTCCCTGAAAAAACTGATTTAAAACATTAAGGTTTCTGTAAGTTACCAAAGTTTCCAAAGACAAAGGGTGGTTTGCTGAATTAAATGTTACATTGACCTTGAGATGGAAGTTAGGTTAACAGAAAAAAGCTTTATTGTTGCAAAACATATATACATATACATATACACATATATTATATATATGTGTGCTCAGGGTACAAACTAAAAAATCACATTGGGAATAAAACACCATCCCCAAATTTATTTTCATTTTCAAATACAGAAATATTATTTAAATCATAAATTAAAACATAGCTGAAACATATTTGTATTTATTGACCCATAAATAAAATCCCTTAGAGCTTTTCTTGCATGCTGAATTTCAGGATTCTGGCTAATTAGTTGCATCTTCCTTAATTTTTTTTAAGACTGATACAAGAGACTGTTCCTCATCTAAATTTAAGAACTTATATATAAATATCTAGTTATATATAATTAACTTTGGTTTCTATTTTAAGTGTTACTTACATTTGAAGCCACTACTGTGAGTCCCAGCACTTCCTTAGAAACTTCAGTGATTTCCACTTCAAGTCTCTTCAACCATGTATGTCTATGCCCAAAGCCTTAAATTTGACATCCTTTGACACTAAAATAATAAATGCAAACATTCTCTTAAGTTCAGCATCTTCTTCCAGCTCTCTGACCCAGTTGCTGATACTCATTATTCAACCTTGTAGAGACCTCTGAGTCTTGATCTGCTGGTTGCTTTATCACTTGACAATGGTTTGGGTTTCTTTTTTCTTCGTGTGTGTGTGTGTGTGTGTGTATGCATGTATATACCTGTCTGTCCATGCAAACATATAGAGCAGGCAGCTCTCCTATAATTTTCTATTGAGTGCTGTAGACACAGTAAGAAGAGCAGTTTTATTGGCACCAGAAATGCCCATTTCTTATCCAGCTCAGCCTAAGACACACAAAACTATAGGCTGGAGTCTGTACTGCACTTGCAACATGGATGGCAACTCAAGCCCCAGAGTCAGTGAGGGACTGTCACTACCCCTGAGCCCTAGACTCATCTTGTGTCCAACGTGAGATTGAGTCACTCTAAATTAGTATGCAAACATCATTCTGGAAGCCTAATCTCCATAAAAGAAATGTAGCGCAGACCAGCAAGAATATATTGCTCATCAAGTTGCCCTCCTAGGAACTGGCCCAGCCACAGAGCTCCTATAGGCAATTCCATTAGGCATGACTCCTCTGGTATCTGGTCAACTCCGTGTATTGTGTAGAGGATGAGAGAAACAAGATGGGGGTCTACACAGAACCCACTCTATCTTGAGGTATTGGCTTGGTCTGTTTGAGCTGCTATAACAAAATACCATAAACCATGTGGCTTATAAACAACAAAATTTATTTCTCACAGATCTGGAGGCTGAGAAGTACAAGATCAAGGCATTGGAAGATTCAGTGTTTGGTAAGGGCCCTGGTTCACAAAACAGAGACTCCTTGGTGTATTCTTACTTGGTGGAAGGACCAAACAAGCTCCCTCAGGCCCCTTTTGTAAGGGCACTAATCCTATTCATCAGGGCTCTGCTCTCATGAACTAATCACCTCCTAAACCCATCTCCAAATGCCATCATGTTAGAGGTTAGATTTTTACATACAAATTGGATGGGACACAAATATTTAGTGTATAGCAATCCCTGTGGATGAGTGAGTATAGGAAAGTGGATCTCATCACCTCCTGAAGGTCTCACCTCTTGAAACCATCACCTTGGGGGTTAAAATTTCAACACATGAAGTTTAGGGGGACGCAAACATTAAGACCATAGCAGGTATCCTGTCCAGACAGCATTGCCAGCCCAAGCCAGTCCCAGGCACTAGAGGGGGTTTTTTACAGACTTCCAAAGAAGGCACTGCAAAGTAAATAACACCCTGAGTGAGGCACAGGTCTCTGATCAGGGACCTCAATTGCCCAGGTAAAAGGAAAGTACAGGCTGTAGGGTTCAAAGAGGAAACATTCTGAGAGGAAGCAGCCAGGAAGTGAGGGTTCTGAGAGTCAGAGGCACTTTGGTCTCATTTTATTGGATACAAGAAAGTCACTGTGACCAGACCAAAATTAAGGGAAGGAGAATTAGGGGAGGTCAAGGTCAAATTACAGAAAAGCATGTAGGATGGAAGATATTGGTCCAGCCATCTCTGGAAAATACAATCTGCCAGAACCACTACAGCTCTAATTCTTCTCCATAGCAGTCACCATGTTTTACTATAATTGCCTATTTATTATTCTACATTCTCCACCAGACTTTCAAATAATCTAATGAATGAACCCAAACACTTGTGCCCTTTGTACCCCTTAAGCCTGTTGATAGAGATAGTTAATATAAGGAAATGGAAATAAAATATCTAAAACCTATGAAGGGATACCAATAAACAAGTTCTACTTATTGATATTCCATTAATATGTATTTATTAAATAGTCAAAAAAGTTCATAGCAGAATGTTTTTTACTCTTTTATAAGAAAAGTCAACTTCTGTGGAGCACTGTGTCAAATTCATCAAATAAAAATTCAGCCCTTTGCCACGAAGCTTTTGCTTAATATGTAAAACTTTATTACGCTTAGTTCGATACAACACGATATGGAGAATTCAGGTGATAAAACCTTTGAGCAGGGCAGTATGTGCGCCAAGGATGCTCCTTCTCCCAATGCTCATGGAGGGTATGTGAAGAGATCCTGAGAGTGAGAAATTGAGCTGCTTTTGTAACAAAGGTGAAATTAATAGCTTTAATCTGTTTATCTATTCTCATTTCAGTCTGCTCCAACCCACAATGTCTGGAAGTTTTTATCCTCTGAAAAAGTGCAGTACTTCATAAGTCTGTCATTTTTTGCTAATCTTCAGATGCTGAAAATCTTTTTAAATCCATTCCTGTCATGTGGGATTTGCATAAGTGTCTTGAAAGAAAAGTCTAAAAAGGCAAAGGCTGATTTAGTGTGAATGAACATGCCATGAAACATTTCAAACCTTACATCATTCATGTAAATCTTTCATGATTTAAAATTTTTGAACTTGCCAGTTATGAGTATTCCAGTGTTGGGCTGGATGCAATAGCTAAGGCTGAGAAGGTGCTTTCATTAAAATCCTCCCTCCTGAGGCACATATAAGTTTGGGGAAGGTGGAAAAAATAACCTTCACTTCAGGCTGGAATTTGCAATCTTAGCCTAAATACATGATATACTAGTTGAGGAAGGAGGAAATTTCCACAGGGCTTTATTAAGATACCAGGGGCAAATAGAGTGTTCACCAGTGAGATGGGGAATGGTTTTGATATTCAAATTCTTTCTATAACCAAATCAATTTAGTAAAAATTATTTCATTTAGGCAAGTAATTGATTGAAAAATTACTTATATATTGGCAATCTGGTTTTACTAAATCAGCCTTATTGTTTTTCAAAGTGAGCACTTCCGTAGATATTTACTCAGAGAGTGTATTTCAATAGTAAAATAGAGATTTGAGAACTCTCTAGCTGGTTTATTAATACATGGCACAAAAAAAGCACCTGTGCTATAAAGTACCAATTTTCATCAAACACAAGTCACCTATTCATCAATTGATCTAATTCAGACTATACTGAAATCATGACTTTAATTTGTGCCATAAAATACAACCAGAATCTCAGCTGCATTTTTCAAAATCCCAAACTTGTGGCTTTGAGGCATCACTCTGTGACTCTCAATGGTATTTTGACTTCATACATTTGTTATTCAAATTTGTAAGAAGAGAAACTCTGTGAAAGGAAATAACTAAATAGAAACACCCCCTCCTAGAAATTTGACAGATACTAAGAAACAAGTAATTCCTAGAGCTGGAGCCCATTCTACTAAGTGAAGTATCACAAGAATGGAAAAACAAGTACCACATGTACTCACCATCAAATTGGCATTAACTAATCAACACATCAGTTCACGTATAGTAGTAACATTTATCGGGTGTTGGGCAGATGGTAGGAGAGGAAGGGATGGATATATACATACCTAATGGGTGCAGTGCACACCGTCTGGGGGATGGACATGCTTGAAGCTCTGACTCAGGTGGGGCAAAGGCAATATATATAACCTAAATATCTGTACCCGCATAATATGCTGAAATAAAAAAAATGATAATAAAAAAGTTGAGGGTGGAAGGTAAGAATTTTATTTTCTTTCTTTAATTTTTGTTAATGTTACTGACCTAAGACAGCATTACACTGTGCTTTCAGAGTTCTTATCAACGAAATTTGTTCAGTCCCATTTGGTGAAGGGCCCATTAGCTAATGCACTGTGCCTGTCTATAGAGACTGCTGTTAGCACTTGAGAGACTGTGTCTAATGAGGCCCATCTTCACCTTTGACAACACAAGGAGCAGTCTCCCACACAGTTTGTATTAAGGACTGCAGGAAGGAAACTGCCCAAAGCAGCACTTTTGCCTGAAAGCCACAGGGACTTCATTAGGAGTATTATTTTGAGTGGATCATTCTTTTCTAATACGTTTTTTCGTGTAACTGCCATACCCATATACCACAAAGATCATTCATTGAGTGATGACTCATCTTGTAAATTTGAAACAATACTTATCCTCTGCCCCCACCAAGAGCCCCCACTGTGGACTATTAATATTTCCTCAGAGAGATCTTCAGTGTTACTATTGAAAGTCATTTCAGTGGTGGGGTATTATAAAAAAAAAAAAGAAGTCAGAAAACCACACACTATCTAATGTGAACATGTGAAAAACACTCAACAAATGCCTAATCCTTTTAATCTATCTCTTGTCTCCCCGACATAACTGAATTCTCCACAGCACTTTCCTCAGACCTTTTTCATATAATGGTCATGGGTATACAATCTTGTGAATATACTAAAAACCACTGAATTGTTCACTTTAAAATGGTGAGTTTTATGGTATGTGAATTGTATCTTAATTTTTAAAAAGAGAGGTAGGACTCCAATATATAGACTAAGAGCCATCGACACATAGGTCAGTGATTCCTTAGGAAACATAAAAATATTTCAATGTATCTCCCACAATAATACCATTAAAGCCTCTGGTATGGCATGCTTGACAGGTACTATGGCAGCTTTTATTTTAGCAAGCACCAGAGGTGATCCTGATGTAGGTGGTCTATAGGGTACCTTTAGAAAATACTAATATTTTTTGCAGAAGTGGAAAAAATGCTCAAGCATAAAAATAGGAGTGGAAAGAGGGAAGAATTAGGGATGAATTCTAGGGGGAACCATGCTCATTGCTCACTTATATTGGAGCACTGAGTCATGTCAGTTATCACTTTATGGTCTGAATATGTTCCTCAGAACTCATGGATTGGAAAATTTATCCTCAGGATGGGGGTATTGGAGAATGGGGCATTTTGGAAGATCTTTAGGTCTCTTGAATAGATTAATGCCACTATCAAAAGGGCTTGTAGGAGCAGGTTCTCCCTCTTCTGCTCTCTGCCATGTACCAACATGGTATAACTCTCCTCCAAATGACCCACTGTTCAAGTTACCATGTTGGAAGAAGAAAGTCCAGGGTCCTGACCTGCTGGCACCTTGATCTTGGACCTCCCATCCTACAGAACTATGAGAAATAAATTTCTGCTCTTTATAAAAATTACCCAGTCTGTGATATTCTGGTATAGCAGTGCAGAATGGAGTAAGACAATCACCTTCTCAAAATAAGTGCTAATCCACTAAAATTCCTAAAGTTAGCATCGTAAGCCTGGATTTGAGGTCTTGTCAATCATGATAAAAATACAAATTCTTGGAATGCATATGGCACTTGACACATTTCAGAGTCATTCACACAATAAGCAATAGCTGAGTAACCACTAAAAGATCAGTATTGCACATAGTGTTATAGATACCAAGACAAATAAGACACAAGCCCTTTCCTCAAGGACATGATCTAGTAAAGATTACTGATACTTTAATACTAAGATGTAATAAAGTGCTGTAGGTGCTATGATGGTTGTATATGAGAAACATAGAAACAACAAAGGAAAGAGTAGTTATTCCAACCTGGATGTGGAGAGAATAGCTCCTAAAAATATATACTAGAAAAAAACAATGCTGAATGTTAAAAGTAAGAAGCAATCTTTTTTCTGGTGAACAAAGAGTATGTATCAGTCACAATTCCAAACAGAGATGGCATATGCCAAATAAGTTAATGTGTGGAGGGTTTATTTACAAAGATTTTTTATTTGTTTCTAAGTTAATTTCTGTACTGGAATAACCACCAGACAACTGTTAAGAGCAAATAATAATTGAATGGTTAATAAGACTTGATACTACCATTTAAGCATCTACCTTGTGTCAAGTGCTTCGCTTATCACACCCTTGCAAAGACAGGTACTCATTCATTTGTTCATTCATTCATTCATTCAGTAAATGCCCAATGAGCCCCTACCTCTTGTCAGGCGTTGTTTGAGCAGTGGGGATACAACTGTGGACAAAGGAGGCAAGTTCCTTCCATTTGTGGGAATTTAATGGAAGGAGGGAGACAATAAATAAGTAAATAAGGTAGTTTGGGCTAGTGATAACTATTATAAAAATAAACAAATAAAAGGCTTATATTAAGCAAAGTAGCTGAATAAAGGTATTAGAGGCTATTTTGGAAAGCTCTCTCTCAAGAGAAGAAATTTGAGATAAGACCCAAGTCATGATAAAGAACTTGATCTTGATTCCAACTATATGACATTCCAGAAAAGGCAAAACTATGAAGACATTAAAAAGAGCAATAGTTGTTGAGGGGAGAGATGAGGGAAGAATGAATAGGCAGAGCACAGAGGATTTTTAGGACAGTGAAACTATTCTGTATGATACTAGAATGGTGGAAGCATGTCATTACAAATTTGTCTAAATTCATAGAATGCACAACACTAAGAGAGAACCTAATTTAAACTATGGATTTTCAGTGATAATGATGAGTCCATGTAGGTTCATCAATTGCCATGAAATGTTTCAGTGGTGGAGGATGTTGATAATAGGGGAGGCTGTGCATGTGTAGGGGCAGAAGGTATATGGGAAATCTCTGTACTTTTTGCTCAATTTTCCTGTGAACCTAAAATTGCTCTAAAAAAATCAGTTTTATTTAAAGTTATTTTAAAATATGATCATTTATCTCACAACAGGACTCAATTAAATTTCCTGTGATTCAACTAAAAAAGATGTATTAAAACTCAAAGGTATCACCCATGAGAATTGCTTCTGGTTAACCTGTTGGAATCTGGAGTCTCTAAAATGTGCTCATCTGCCTGGTGAATTTCAACACTATATCTGAATTAGGTGATTATGTTCAGAAAACTGTGATTGCTACATTTTCAAGCTAAGAATCATGTTGAGGGGTGGATTGAAACAGGATGCATACAGCATGAAAAGATGTAAAAGGTAGGAAATTAGAGGGTATTAAGCAATTGAAACTCATCTGAGTAAAAGCAAAAGCAGTTTTCATTCAGTGTGAACCATTAAGTCAGCACTGAATGTCACTGGTTACTATAGGAACTTGGGTAATGGCAAATGAAAACAGCTGGATTTATGACTCCCATAAATGTGTTAAACAGCTGCCTACTCAGTGCCAGTGAAGGCTATTGAGAATAGTAAATGGTGAGACTTCTACATTCAAATATGTAGGAAGGAAATGAACAAATTGATAAACCTTTAGGTTTTAAGTTACAGATTAAATATGTTTAAATTACTTTGCTTTTGGTTATCCCTTTTAATAAGCTACTGGTTAATCCTGAGAGTTAAAATTCATAAAGCTTCTATATACGATAAAAAAATTATTGTATCGAGTTGAATATGATCTTTCATAAGATAAACTTGCAAAATTTACTCTCAGCTAGCTACACTGGAACAACTATCTCAACTACAGGAACTCAAAATCATGGCTGTAAATAATATTAATTATAATTTAGAAAAACAAAAGTATTCATTTTAAACTACAATAAACTATACATATTAATGTAAACTTATAACTAAAAAGGCAGGGCTTATCTTGTTTGTTATTCTCTTGATTTCCTTTTTTTCTATCCCCAGTGTCACTCCCTGAATTCAGGTCCTCATTTTCTGACATGTGGACAATTGCAAGAACCACTTAAACTATTTTCTTCAAGCATCCTCTTCCAATCCATTCTCCACAGTGTCACTTGAGCTGTCTTTTCTAAAACACCACACCCTGCTGAAACCCCAAACCTGTAAAATACAATTCAAACCGCTTACTTAAGTATACATGTATTTTGATTATCTAGATCCAATCAACATTTCAAGTCTCATTCTTTAACAGTAGGTTGACCATGTAATTTAACTTTCCTACCAGGACACTTTTGATGGTAGAAGAGATAGCTATTAACAATTATTCTGAGACAACAAGCTTAAACCCACTGTCAAGGAAAACATGGAAATACAATTACCTTATTTAAGAGCCAACAGTATCTTTACTTTCCCAGGGTAAATCAGTTGCTCCTTACTCTGTGCCTCATAGCACAGAGCAATGTTCTACTTGGCAATTTCATACACTATTGTGGGTGTCCTCCTTGTGTATAATATATTTCCCCCACCAGGTTCAGATGTCCAAGAAGTCAAAGATGCATCTTTGCCTCCTGGGTACCAAGGACAGGACCATTGATCACTTACAAGGTGTTCAGTAAATGTTTTTTGGTGGTGAATTAATATTGAAGCAGAGGACTGGAAGGCTTAGTGGAAGAAGTGAATAAATATCCAAGGAATAGGACAAAGGTCGGGTAGAGATCTGGTTACCTAGATGAATCTGAAAAATTATGTTACACAGGAACTGTACGTATATGAGTATTCATCCCAAAGGATAAAAATGTCACATAAAAATGATCAACATTGCCTATCTAAACATTTGTCATAGCTCTTAACATTTGTATTTTTTGAGATCTAACAATAACTTTGCATTCTCCTTTTAAATGGCAAAGTATTATACAAAAATAAAAGATAAATTTTTAAAATCTGGGTTTAAAGATGCTTCACAACGTGTTAAATAGTATTTATTATGGTTCCAAAAGCATCTCTTCCCAGTCACACCAGAACTCTAGCATTCCTATTCAAATTCTTACTAAGGAATGATCCCCCAATTATTCTGCTCAGTTGATTAAGATAGTTCGCACTTTACCCCTTACTAATGTTCCTCTCCTCTGTGATATTTCTCACACAGGGACATCACAGCTGATTCTGTGTAATCACCACAGTAGAAATAATTGAACAAAAATGTAACTCTAATGAAAACATCTATGCCTCCAAATGGTGTATCATCAGGGATCCTGATGAAAAATGCTCAGATTCTCAAGTCTATTTTCCTATTTTGCAAAAGCATATATTTGATTTAAAAAACATTTTATTTAGAATGATATAAAATAAAATCCTTTACAATGATAATATGAGAATACATATGCATAGGCAAGCCTTTGTATTATCATTGGCTTTAACTTCAGAAATTCTCATGAAACAGATACTCTTTAATAGAAAATATAAGGGGAAGACCCTTCTCCAAACTCCTTCACATCTTCACCCTAAGTACAGCCTTTGTCACTTTTCAGAAATCTCAAGACAGCCTCATCAGCTTCCTGAGACTCAATCAGGCATCACCTGGGATCCTCTGTCTATCATCCATAAACAAATTTTACCACACTACTTGAAGCCCATTATTTCTAATCCTCCT